>JAKWJA010001858.1:0-150403 GCA_027704765.1 Solanum habrochaites | reverse complement strand
GGAAAACTGCAAAAACCGCGACAAAAACTTTCAACAGTGTTAACGATGCTAATAAAACGACGGAATGCCCTATGTCGCCTCCTCAAAATTCGTGAAGTTATCCTAGGGAAGGTGGAGAGTAGTATGGCGGCGTTTTGATGATATGTTGCAAACCAAATTATGAGAGGTTCAATCTAGTGATGAGCACATTAACGAGTTAGGGTTGATTCGCTAGTATTTGGGCCAAGAAAGTTATACACCTGCAATTTCGATAAACAGATCGAAGGCAAGTGGCACAATTTCTGTGACAGTGAACACGGTAACCGGGCACTCTTCCAACAACACTGTCCCAAATCCAAAGATATCCCACTCTATGGCATCCACTACCGGGGTGTGTAGAAACCATTGACCCCCCTACACATGCATCTAACTGAGGAAAATGTTAGAAGAATAATAGAATGTGGTAAAGGGTAGTGGTGAAGCAGCTGATGGTAATGGAAAAGATGCAGACGTACCTATAAGGTAATTCCCATTCCTGGCCACCACCACCCCTTCCCTTAAAGATAGTGAAAAAGACCGAGGAGGGTAAATCCGCGTTTCATAACAATGTTGAAAGCACTTTCTATCAATGTCCTTTGGTAAGAGCTCTAGAAAACAAAGCCCGTTATGCCCAAATTTATGAATGATCTGGTCACCAGAAATATCGGTCACTTTCGAGAATGCTAAAGACTGCAGCAATTGTATGCTATTGCTACAAATAGTCCCTCTTTACAAATGCAAGAAGATCTGCTGCGTTCACAATATCTGACAGTTTGGTCATTACTTTTGCGAAGAATTATTGTGTCTGGGGGCAGCATAAATCTCATGCCTCCTCGATTTTACAGAAATTGGGTTTGGGGGATCCAAAACCCACTACGATGCAGCACTGATGGCTGCGGACAATGAACGGCCTATAAGGGATACTCCATGATGTACTATGTAAAGTGGGAGTGAATTCAATCTTTCCGCTGATTTTGTTATTTTTTTATTGTGAGCGAGGTCGATTTTGAGTGCCTATTATTCTTGGAAGGGAGGCCATTCCTTGCTACAGGAAGAGCATTAGTTGATATTGAGAACGACCAAATGACATTTCGTTGATAATGAAAAATCTACCTTCAACATTTGTAGGACCATGGGCAGAGTGGGGTGGGCGCCCAATCGTTATCTGCCATATTCCACAAGAAAAAATGAAGAAGTAGACTTAACAGAAAAATTTCAAAACAAGGTTTATGGTTTGGTGATTTAGTGCTTGTAGACAGTTCTGGGGTACCCATGGTCTTCCGGGCAAGCTCAAGTCCAAATGGACTGGCCCTTACTTGATTACCCCAAGTAGTCCCTCATGGAGTAGTTGAGTTAAAGCAAGGAGGGATGAGGGTTTTAAGAGGAATATAGATAGATAAAAACCTATTTGAGGGCATACAGCAATCGGGGAATGAATGATAGAGCATAACCATCTTGATGAAGTTTTCAGTAATCAAGGATCCTCATCTGCCGCAAAACATTAAATCAGGCGCTTTGTTTGGAGGCAAACAACCCAATACTTATGTCTTTTTTAGTAATGGTAGCCTTTTTCAACTATGGGGTTTTAAATTTTTTGCATGCACACACCAACCCAGGAAATCTGCAGAAATTCACATCTACAACACTCTACAACAGTCCCACCAACTGACATATGCGACGACCGTCCGTTCCCCCCTCTACGGTACGTCCGCACAACCATGGCTTGTTTTTCAGAGACCCTCTTCCTAAGGGTCTCTCACATTTTCTAAGTGGTCCTCCAACGACATCTACGATGGACCATCATACTCTCGACGGTCCGTCCTGCATAACCTTCAGCACTTAGTCAAGGACCCCTTCTTAAAAGGCTCCATTTTTTTTTTTTTAAGTGTCCCACGACTGACAGAGACACGGACTCGTCATAATCAACAACGGTCCGTGCGGATGTGTCCTGCACTTTGCGGTTTCTCCCTCAGGTTTGCTTCATCACCTACCACTCTTTGTATTTGGTATTTCAATTTTTTATGCATGGGACATTGCATGTCTTTTGTTGGGGGTCCTGGGTAAATGAAAGTGAGTCCTAGGAGTGAAGTCTGTAGTATCCCAATTCACTATCCTCCGTGGGTTTTCTTCCTGTTTTCTTTTCCCCAAAATAACTTGATTTTATTACCTTTTTTTGTTGAACCGTCATGTCTATATCTTTGTACATAATTTATCGTGAAGATGATTGCAAATATGATAATCCTGATAAATTGAAAATGATGCATGACTAGGCATAGTTTTTAACTGATAAGTTTGTGCTTGCTACAGCCTGACATAGAGGTACAACATTGCATTACCCTAGTCTAAAAATTTGAACTAGGTGTCTTATAATCTGGTAGAGTGATTATATGTCCATTGAGTGTGAGGAATATTTGAATAGTCCACTATTTGATGACTAGAAATTCCTGGTTAGTCCGGCGAAAAGTAATTGTAAATAGAACAATTTAGGAAGGAATCAAGCCTTATTCAATATAGCCGCCCATTTTAGCCTAAATAAAAGAAACCAAATGAAATTTTATCCTTCTTTGATTCAAATGAATCTGAGCTTACCTTTCTTTTTCTTCTTTACCCGATTGATCTTTTCTGGGCACAATGTTGGTGGCCCTGGTCCCCTCCCTGTGGACATGTGCAACTCATCTTATGCCAAAACATCGAGTCTAGTGTGGAATCATGCAGTAAACACCTTCGTTATGGCCCTGACCCAATTTTGTGGTCAAAAAAATTGTGTACCCTGAACTCATGGCGAACTACAGATTGAGGATGGCTTTATGGAATGCTCTGGAAAGGTAGGGTTGAAATAAAAAAGAGAGAGAAAGAAAACAAAATAAAGTACTGAAACGAAAAAGAAAAACACAAAGAAATACAAGCAGAAAAGAGAGAGTCACTTTACACAAATGAATAGAGAAGATAAAATAAGCAAGGTGAAAGAATATGAGAAATTGGGCGATATAAAATTATCGCAAGGTGGAAGGTTTAGTTAAGCCTATCTGTTCAGAGGAGGGAAAAAAGTCCTTAGTATACCTAAATATCCCTATACTACCCCCTTACCCTGAGCCTTGTTACTAGCTAAGCATAGATTCCCGCTAATTCCTATCGGATCCTAAGGGTTTGTAAACTAACTTAAGGTAGGGAAAATAAGGGCAAGCTGTATGGCAATAGGTATGATGAGTGTGACTTTGTTCTGATAGTGAGTGTTGAAAAAAGTACTCCCTATACTGCACACTAAAATATTGTGTGAAAAATGAGGATTTTGTTTTTAGTAGGACACTAGTTGGCAATAAACCGGAATTTGTTAACAACCTCGTGAGAAATTGAAGGGATAATGGTGTTAGTGCATGTGAGGAGGTCTAGTGTCATGTTCGGATCCTGACATAATGCAAAAGCCGAAGAGTGATGCATGCATGATTTGATGAGATTAAATCGGGATTGATTTACCAAAGAATTGGCAAAGGATAAACATTGATACTATTGTACAAAGATTTTTGTTAATTTAGTCAAAGTGCGTCGCTCTTGAGGACACAAAAAAAAATCGATTTTTAAGAAGTTGAGGATGTTGATAAACCGTGGTTTTCTCACGGTATTATTATTTAATCTTTTTTCCTTAGTTTAGGTGTGTCGCAAAAGCCTTTTTTTGTGCTATTTTTTTTAATAAGGTTTCTGTTTATTTTGCAGGCAAACTGTTCCATAGTTGAATAAGGAGATTTTGGCGAAAAATGGCATAATAGACCACCTACGAAGATTATGAAGGATCCTTCGTGCTTGTGACGGTCCGAGTGGCAGCGTAGTGATCTGCTTGAGGAAGATGGGGAAGTCTGAACAGTTTTTTAAGTTACGAAGCTTGTGACGGTCCGTCCTCTGCAGCTTCGTCATGGAGTTCAGAGAATTGAATCCAGTACCCTATTCCAGAGTTTGAATTGTGTTGAAAAGAAGCCCCTCGACGGACCCGTTGTGCCTATGACTTTCCGTCCTACGTGCCGTCGAGGGTAAAAGAAGAGCACAATGCAGAAGATATTTGCACCAGTATGGAAACCAAAGATCCATGACGGTCCGTTGTGGACCGAGACTATCCGTCGACCTGCCAGGCCGCATTTTTGGCAGATTCCTTCCAGCAAACAAATTCCTTTTTAAATTAGTTTTTTATTTTTTTATAAATAGTTCGAAATAAACCGTCGTTTTTTGGGTTTATACTGTTAGACTCTTCGATTGTTAAAACTCGTAATTGGTAAACAGTGTACTGTGAGATTTGATAATCATTAATTGACTTTTTGTGAGATTATTGATTTACTTTTGATTCTTTCAAAAGTATTTTTTTGTTGATTAATCAAGCAAAACTTTGGATTTTACTCTTTCTTTCCCATGAAGTACGTACATGAACGTCTTATTTAATAATATACTTGAATCTTTGTGTTTTATAGCCATGAGTACTAAACTCCAAACTTGCTGGGGTTGTTTGGGAAACCATAGGCAAATCATTGATATCAAAACCCTAACTAAAATAACATTCTTCTAGAATAGTGAGTGTCTTTGCATGTATTATAATTCTTTCGCTTTTAGAAGTCTTTTTTTTAATATAAAAAAAATATTTAAAACAATCTTTTTAAAATTTAACAAATAAAAAAAAAATAAAAATTAACTGATGCCAATTTTAGAACTCGCCTTAATCCTAACTGCCGGACCAAGAGATAGATAATAAAAAGAATTAGTTAACATAGATTTAGTGTATAATATCTAAAGGCTAGTATTGATGGTTATCGAGGTAATCATTAGTCAAATTCCGAATATTAAGCTTAATATGAGTTTAAGGAGAAGGGTTAAGGATAGCAACACACTTAGGCCGGACCAAGTGTTGAGTGAGATTTTCTAGATGCCGGACCTCAAGATTTAGAAATACATAACTTATTCACGTTTTGCATCAAGATACTAAGAAGGAATTGTTATAAGTGTAGAATTATCAAGTTTTTGGAAACTTGCGGGAACACGTAAGAACTCTAGTTCTAACTTACTCACTTGATTAATTGATGAAAAATCCAACTGTCAAAACGCGTTTAGACGTTCTTTTTTCAAAGTTCGTTATTTCTTTTCACTCATTTATAAATAGAAACCCCCTTTTATGTTTTACTTTCCAGGAATCAATCGCCCAAACAATAGTAAATATAGGTTGAAGGTCAAGTCTAGCTATTTTCCTCGTGGAACGATCCCAACCCAAACCTCACTCGTTGGGTTATTTTACTTACGCGAAACCTATTCTTTTTTTTTTACTTGACGCGAAGAAAGCGAAACCACTTTACTTAACTTTTCTTATTTAGATTGGAGAATAAGTTTTGGATCCTATCGAGAACTAAATGGAAACCTTGTTGCGGTCTTTAAACAAAACTAGTGTTCTTGAGCTTTTTCTCTTACTTTTGATTTCAGATTTTTACTTAGGTAAGTTCTTGTTATGTTTCTTGTCTTAAATTGACCAAAAGACCCTTGACTTAGTTCCTGCCCAAACGACAACCTTGACAGACAGTTTATCGTTGCATCAACGGTCCGTTGTTTTATTTGTAGGTTGGGCCTGTTTGACAGACCTTTACTAAAACACAGGATAACTTTTTTATTAAATTTTCTGAGGTCTGATTTTAAGCAATGTTTGTGGATATGGAATATAATCAATTATCATCTGTGGGTATTTATGGACGCCCTAATACATTTTGTGTGCAAAGAGTTATGAAACCATTTGAAGTTGACCCAACTACATTTCCTCCTCCTTATTTCCTCTTGTCCCCCCTTAACAACTAAACTAACTGTCCTGGCTAGTTCCCATCTACAATCAGACCTTCGAGAACCATAGGTCCACACCTATGAGACCGTGCTTGGGCTCTGTGGATCTTTTTAGAGAGTGTGATGAATGGGTGTCGATCAGTTGTCATGAACTACGTCCCGTAGTCGTGACTTACAGACCGTATGCTCTCGTCTCAGCTCTTCTCATGTCTCCTCTCCCGTCCGATATGACTTAACCAATTTCCTTGCTCTATTTTTGGGTGTTTCTTCTGACCCCATTAACGGATGTGCAGGCTGAACGTGGGTCTTTCTACTCTAACTATGGTCCATTCGATGGCCCCCGCGTTGGTTGCAAAAACAACCTGCAGATTTTTCCTAAAAGCTTGTTTTTTTGCTCTTTTTTTGTATACGGGGTGTTTACATTTCAAACTCGAAAGAATGTTATGATATGCTTGAAGTTTGAAGTCGTAAAGATTATCCTTCTATCCTTTCTTGTGTGAATGAGAACCTTATGGGAATGTTTGTTTGGCTGAAACACATGAAATAATCTCGTAAGAAAAGAAAGTCATTTGATATATCCTAATTGAAACCTTGAAGTGGCAGCCCCTAGTGAACTAATCCTTGGTGAGGTGTATTATGATTTGGTTATGAATAAAATATGGTACGTCTTCGTATGCCATTTTGATTAAACGAATCTATGAGAACAAAGGCTAGAACCGAGTGAGTATGCTTGGGGAGTGAATCTACTTAAGTTGAGACTAGAGTACATAAAAAGCCATGTTATTCCTTAACCATGTGCCTACATTGTAGGTGTCCTAGTTCTACCCTTTGCAAGTAGAACCCCCTTAATCGGAGTAGGGAAGGCTTTGGATCCCATGCCTAGTTAGTATGATCTATGTTGGTTATTGCATATTCTCATTACATGGGATACATTCTTATTTTTGATAAATTCTAAAGCATTTAGGTAGTGGAATGGGACCCTATCTAGACATGTCACCAGTATGCTTCGTAAGGTTGCTAAGCAGTTGTAATCTTATGTTTTGATCTCTACAGTTAGGTGGAATTTTAGAGGAGTAATTACGTAAGCTTGGACATATTCTTTCAATATAGTGTTGGCTGTCCCTCACTTGATCATGACATACCTATTGTTTTATTAATTCTTATCTATGAACTTGTAATAGAGCTTACTTTTTTTAATTTTTCTAGATTGATAGTCTTTTTTTTTTTTTAATCAAACAACCAACAAAATTAAGGTGTGATGACCCTAGATATTTGTTTTTTAAAGACGTAACGCTACAAGACTAGTATTTCCTCATGTTGTCTTTAAAAAGATTTAGTGTCAAAACATGTTTGTGAAAAACTTTAATATTTTTAATCCATATTTAATTCGCACTACTTTCATACCTTTTTTTATGAATGAATGATGTCTAAGGGGTTGTAGAAAACCTCCGAGAGATTGAATATGTGATGTGGAAACTTGAGGATACCATTTCTTCTAGGTTATACGCTCGGGTTATTATAGAGTGGGTCGGTGAACCCTTAATTTAGACCACCTTAGAATCAAAACAAAAATTGAAGATAAGCTAAAGGAGGGGTAGCATATGAAAGGCGGATCTCCAAAGTCTTCGTCGATCTGGACTAATTTCGCGGAACCATCATTCGCAAAATATTTTCTAACATTATAAAGAAGAGAGTATTTGATGATTTTTCTTAGGATTCCAACTTAGCTCAAAATAATATCATATTTTCTTAGTACTTTCAATAATTTTTTCTCAAATTTTATAAGGGCTTTGATGATTTTAAGAAGAAAAGGTCTCATCTCCTTCAATTTGGAAGTGGATCGCCTTAATTCTTCTTTTGTTTCCTCAAAAGACTATTTCTCATACCTAATTTGGATTTAATCATAAAAATTTTTTTGGGGAAAAAAAAAAAAAAAAGAGTATAACTTCTTTTTTCTTCCTTCCTTGCTGTGTTTTCTAAAACTAAACCTCCATTCTTGGGTGTGATTTAGGCAGATATAGGTTTAATATGTTGTTTAGGTCTTGCTTGTTGGTAGATTAAATTAGTTTAAGTGTGATTTCAGATACTTTTGTTGTTTAATAAAATTAATGAATTTGTATTTTGAACATACACATTCAATATATATGTTTTCATCTTTGAATGGCTAGATGTTGTTCCAAACCAAGACCACGAATTGATTGGCCTGGAAGAGAGTTGGGTCTACAAAGGTTCAGGCCCCAAAAGACAGGGTGTGAGACCGTATTCCCATATTCATAGCACCCACCCAGTTTTGTAAAAGTTTGGGTAGGGTAGGCGGGTCCTATGCAAAAAATGGGGTTTGAGGGAACCCATTTTAATTAAAAAAAACGGGGTAGTTGGTCAGAGAAAATATTTTATTTCACATATAAAGCTTAGCCTACTCACTAATATTCTACAAATTTTGTATCGAAATCACAAACCCAATAATCTATATTAATCCATATTGCGGCCACACCCAAGAACACCCCCTATCATTGATTTGATTTCTTGTTATATTGCTATTTTTACTACTTTTCACAAAACCCCAATTTGATATTTGAAAACTTTTGTATCACCCCTTTATTTATAATGTTTTTAATCGTTAATTTCTTTAGCTACGAATAATTAGAATGAAGTTTCTAATTACCAACAACTTTTCACTACCTTCACTTCCTTGAGAAACGACCCCAACCGTCGGTTCATATACTATATTGTTAACGATCGTAGACACTTGAATTGGAAGTTGTGTCATTGGTCACAAGAAGTATCAATTATGACTATACGATGAACCCAAATCAAATTTGGTGCTATGTTTAGTCCCAACCAAAAACATATGAAGCTAAAATGCAGTAAGTACTGAATAGCTCAAAATACTTACATGCCAACTGAGAATGCAATATTGATATACTGAGAATGTATCATTAAAAATATGGAGCATGATTTTCTTTTTAGCTTACCTTGCAAGTATATTCATCAACTAATAGAGTTTACACGAACTAGGGTTTTGAGTTTTATTCAAGGAACTATGCAACATTTCAGACAAAACATGTTTGTTAGATTGTGGATACCATAGAAACTAATGTCATAACAATTTTCTAAGATTCTATAAACCCTAGGTCTAAACTACTATGTAGACTCAAAGAACTTACTGAATTCTAGGGTCCTGGTGGATGAAAGGAACCCAGTACAAGAAATCTCACAATCCAGGTGATGCAATCTACTAGGAAATCCTTTGTATTTAAGTGTAGAACCTTGAAGAATATTGTTGATTGTTCATGGGGGGTTTGGTCGACTTTTTCTCTTATTTTTTCTCCAAAATTAGATAATTTTTTTAGAATCAGGGTTTTGGGTATGTTTTACTAGGTTATTAGGCTTAAACTGAGTAAATCATGTTGTTTAGGTATCAAACAGTGTAGTTTGAGTTCCTAATGCCTAGAAAAAAAACAACAAAAATAACCCTTACTTGAATATGATGAATGTCATGTGCTATAGGAATGATGGGCCTCCGTTTGAACTACCAACCATCTTTTGGGGTCGTCATTAATGTTTGGTCCGAAAGGGCTTCACTTAAAAGAGCATAATTTTTTTTTCTTCATCTGATTTTAGAACATCTATGGCCTTCGAGAGATGTATTATCTTTAATTTGATAGGTCGTGGACCACCTATTTATTTTAAGGAAAAATTGTATGAAATATCAAATTAATAATTCAATTTAAATGTGATCGCAATAGTTTATTGTATTTTTATAATTTGCAGCAAACATCCCCTTTTCTTGCCATCTTATTTGGTATATTATTAGCCATTTTCGCTTTACAATTTGTCATTTTATACATTTCGGTATAAAATGTGTTTGTATTGGTATAAAGTAAGTGAAAAATTATATACACAAATACAAATACATATATTTTCATGACTTATAAATATACAAATTCAGATTTTAGGATATAATTGACTAGCAGGAGAGGGGTTGAAAGCCACTTGACTTATAATGTATAAATGAATTTATACAAAACTGAACAATTTGTATAAAATAAATGTTTTTAGTGAATTATACAAATCAAAATCTCCACAACAAACATAAAATTTTCTGTAGAGTACAATTATGCAAAGTATATCTATAAAATACAAATATCATTTTTATGATTGCTATAGGTGAAAGTTTCTCTTCTTTTAATGCTAAAAGATATGACTAGTTGAAGTTGCCCACATCCATTCCGTCACTAGGTTTGCACCTCACCCTAAGTAAGTCCCTATACGCGCCGTAGGTCCAACTACATGCTATGCTGGTCGACTTGTAGGATCAGAGATCTCCAAATTTGTAGCCTTAAATATGGAAGCCTCCACATTTCAACTCTTGGTTCTACCTATAGTTCATGGCTGGTTCTATTGGTACTGTTATAAATTTTCAGAAAACTATGATTTTCTTCATTTTAAAGTATGAGGTGTTACATTGTATCCCCATTGGGAATATTCATCCTCAAATGAATTCTAAACAAGCCGAGTGTTGAAGGAAGGAGTTGCAATCCCTACCACTAAATACACAACAAAATTATAACTCCTAACTGAACTAAGTTCCAAGAACATGCAAATATGCCTAAATGATAGAATTACTAAGGGAACAAAGATACCAAAATGGAATTACACAAGAGTAAACTGAGAGACGGGAGAGGAACTATTATCTCAAGTTGCAACAAAATCACGAGTGTAATACTCCAGAAGTCTAAAGCCTAATCTAGAGCCTAACATGACAGTCTAAGAGTCGTAGAACTTTTTATAAGTCAATTATAATGTATTTGAGTCATTTAGTATGTTTTATGATCAAAATGTCAAGGAACGTCCATGATGTCTGGAAACTAATTCAAGAGGTGGTAGTGTGCCTTAGCTTATTTGACAAAGTTTTAAGAGTACGAAAAATGATAAAATTTGGTGGTAATGTTTTCAAATTATTTTGTCATTTGTATTTTTTTGTGAGTTCTTAAAGTTTGGAAGAACCTTTTGATTTTTTTTTGGTTTTTTTTTATTTTCATTTTGTAATCAGAAGAGCTTGTAAATCGGGATAGAGTGTTTGACGAAGAGGGAGATAAACGTCCAAGAGAAATGTGAGGTATTGTTCCCTGTAAAACTAGGACGTGGAGGCTATCTTAGTCAAATTATATTAAATAATAGTGTATTAATACTCATTATAATAAAAGTCTGATTTTTTCAATTTTTCCTTAAATCAGATTTAATTTATTATTACCAACTATGAATCAAATTAATAATCAATTGCTCCCACCTAGTTTATCGAACACGGTGGAGTAATATTTCAACTCAAGGCCAATTTCTCGGTCCTTTCTACACATTTTCCCTTCCCTCCACCATATAATTAAAAAATTAATATAACTAGTTAGGATATTATGATGCTTCCCTGAGCTTGGAAAAAACATTTATCCCTAGACCATCCAAAATTAAGAGACCCCTTTTAAGTCGGGTAGACTTACACGTGTAGAGCTACATTCGGTGTCCCTACATGGCTGGATCCACTTTCCTAGCATCACTACTCACTAATTGGTGGCTTAGTTGTTGCAAGGGTTCAAATGTCTAGTTCTACGTGCATCAATCTGTGTGAACCCGATCTAATCGTAGTCATTCTAGACACATTAAGCATTACTTAGCATATCCATTTTTAGGGTTTTGACAACACATCCCAAGGGACCCATCCTTTTCCCTCACAAATAAAATCGAAGCACCACATGGAGAAATACTAGGTCTAATAAAGCCTTTGTCTTATAAATATTTGAGTTGAGCCTTCAACTCTATCAATTCAGTCGGAGCTATCCAATAACGAGGAATCAAAATGGGATTTTTATCCTATAACAAGTTGATATCAAAATTAATTTCCAGTTTGGGAGGAATAATGGGAATATCATTAGGAAAGACCCCAGAAAATTCTCTCACTAGGGGACCGACTTAATGGGAGGAATTTCGAAGTCTAAATATTGGACTCTTACTATATGGTTTAAACACCCTTTAGTGATCATTTTGTGTGCTTTGAAACAAGAGATGATACGAAATCTATGAATAGAATATCCCCCCTTCCACTCAACAACGGGCTCATTTGGAAAGTTAAATTTGACCGCCCTCATTCTACAATCTATAGAGGCAAAGCAAGCATACAACCAATGCATACCCAAAATGACATCAAAATCAAGCATATAAAGTTGTACTAGCTCAACATAAGAAACTCTATTGGGCAATATTATAGGAAAATTTCTATTACAGCCTTTTTGCAACAACCAACTCACCCACTAGGGTAGACACTTAAAAGGTTCATGCAATATATCGGGAAAATGACAATCTTTTTATCTACTAGAGGAGTAACAAATGATAAGGTAGCACCGGGATCAAGTATGATATATACATCAATAGAGAAGACTTTCAACATAACGGTGACCATGTCGGGAGAAATCTCTTGCTCACTCCTACAGAAGAGAGCATAAAAGCGATTCTTCTTCAGAGCCTCATTTGAACCACTAGCTTGAGCTTGACCTATATAATTGTCTTGACCCATCATATTAGGGAAATCCCTAAGCTTGTGCCCACTTTAACCACAACCCAAACAATTATCTGTTCCCTTAAGACAATCACCATAGTGCTTCTTGCCACACTTTCCACAAGTTTACTTCTTGGTTGGTAAACTAGTATCACTTCCCCTTTTAGGATTAGGTTTAGACACCCTATCATCACGAACCATGTTCATATTTTCATGTAGCATGGCCGAAGGACAGTTCTCTTGCAAATCATCCGACACCCCCGTCACAAAGCGGTTCATTTCATCACTAGGGTCGGAAAGCAATGAATGAGAATATTTTGATAATTGAGTTAATTAAAAATAGTACTCAGGAACACTCATACCTCCTTGACGAATGTTAATGAACTCCACCACCTAGGCTTCCCTCTTTTCCCTAGGAAAGAACCTATCATGAAAAGCCTTTTTGAAAACTACCCAAGTCACTAATCCACCCCTTAAAGGCTTATTATCCCTCCATTTGACATACAAAGTTTGGGCCACATATTTGTGTTGGTAAGTGTCTAAATCGATCTTCTCACTAGTAGACAACCCCATAGAGTAGAGAATCTTATGGATTTCATCAATGAACTCTTGGGGATCTTCTTCAACCTTGGACCCATAGAAACTTAGAGGATTCATCCTAGTAAAATACATTAAATGGGAGGCAATGGTAGCAAGTTTTAGGTGTGCTCGGGGTACAACCTCCCGATTAACTTGGGACATCATGTCTTGGGCTTTAGTGTTGGTGGCTTGTCTTTGGGTAGTAATGGCTTAGGCCATTTTGAAAATAGCATCCCTTGTGGCCTCATCCGTCAAAAGAGGAGGATTGATCGGGGCTTGGTCATCATTCACATCTTCTTCAAGAGGAGGAACTTGATCACCATGGGGAGGAACTCCTGCATTGGAAATCTCTTCTTAAAGTTGTCGTTCCACATTCTTTCGAGTATCCATTGCCTATAATAACAATAAAAGGATTAGATGCAAAAGCGCATAAAGCTAACATTCTAAAGTTTCCTAATTATGATGGAAAAACGCAAAAGCACTTCACAATTATGAATATGAACCTATATACACGTCTTTGAAAGAGACAAAGACTTAAATATATTTAACCTCATGCTCTAAAACAAAGTTTGTCACATCCGAGAAATACCCCTACACATAACCGACGTCGTCATCCTCTTTGAGGACTAAGACTAGACTCTTAGCTTACATCATTACATTCATAGGTCAAATTTAGCAAAAAATTTACGAAAAATTCTTTTATCAACTTGGATGTTTACATAGACCACTACATACACATAGTATATATATATCAAGTATAAATAGACCCTTCATATAGGAAGTTTACTTAGTCTTCTATTTTTATTGCACATAAGTATGTATAAGATAACATAGTTTTAAGATAGATGTCTCATCTCACAATCATATAATAAGCGTATATCAATGTTGGCCTAGCCCATACATCAATTGAACAAGACCACATATAGGTCATACAATGTTTAATATTCAAATGAAAGGAAAGAAACATAAGAGTCTTCATACTAAAAAATTTCATAGCTTGATATTTACATTGTCCTCGGAAGGTGAGGACCTTCCCAACTTGGATGATCAAGCATTCCAACTCTTCTTCAAAGTCGTCTCCAAAAGACCTTCAACGACCGAAACCTAAAATGTTGGGGAAAAGGAAGAAATGGGGTTATTCCACCACATGTACTAAGTATGAGACCATATGCACATATACTTTTAAATCATGCTAGTAAAAGGGACATTTCAATAAGTATGCACTTTTCATTAAAAACCTTGATGCACATTAAACAAGACTATACCATTCCAGAATAAACATTCATTGAGTAATAGGAATTGTACATCACAAGACCAACAACATCAAAACTAGTCAATTTAACGTGCATATCATGTAATTGGATACATAGTAAAGTAAATCTATCATCAAGTCATAATTAAACAAAATCATGAATAAGAGTGAATTTCATCATAACCAAAGAAACACAATTACCCATAGACCCTTATCAAGCCAACAAGTGCAATAACAAAGCAAAGCCCCATAAACTTAATCAATCAAGTAAGTCAAATAGAATCACGACTAATATACCACTTCACATAACATGACATTTAAGAGTGCATAGCATCATACTTTAACAATATAGACCAACACATATTCATAAGTTACACCAATCAACATATAGTGTCAACATTGTGCAAGTTCACCATACACATATCACGTACCATTATAAGAATATTCATACATAAGAACATCCTCCTAAGACTTCCTTCAAGTCTAACTAGTTCAATGTTTAGGTAGAGTCCCATACCCCTACCTAGACTAAGCAAAGACCCTTAGGTAATATTAGTTAGAGTTTAATCCTTTAGTTCATTTTACCATTTGGGAACATCTTGCCCTTAACGACATAGACCACAAGAGCTAATGTGTAATCTGGTGTCATGGAACACTACACCAAAAGAAGGCGGACTACTTCCATATAGTACCAAAACATGAACATAGAAAACTATGTGATTCACTAGCTATATTTATGGGCGCAACAGAGTTCAGAAGTAGCGATAGAGTTTGGGACCCCCCTTTATATCACATGCATTGTTAAGTCTTCATCTCAAGAGTACATTAGTGACCCTACCTACCATATGTGGGAAAGTAAACTCCTCAATCTAGTTCACTCGGTGCTAAGCTAGAGTCCCTTTTTGAAATGTAATTAATGTATTTATTAATCATCTTAGCTTATTTTAGGTCATAGGGTCTAGCCCTAATATAATCATCACCATCATCATAGCTCAAAAAGAATTCCATAATTATAATATTTTTATTACAATTCATATAAGTGAAGTTAGCACATTAACATTTTCATATCATGATAAGGCACATTGGTAAATCATTCACCATCGTTATAACATTTACATTTTAGCCAAAAACTCGCAACCATAGTGAAGACATTTCAATTTACAATCATACCACCTTATCAATCCTAATACAATGAATACTCTAATAAAAAAATCATGACATAATCACAATTGGACGCATAGATTTGAAGTAAGGAATGTGGATCACAAGACTTACCAAAGTCTCCTCGTAATCCCTCATCAAGTCTTACATCAAGCCTTAAATCACCCAATTCGGGTATAAAATAATCATAAGTCAATGATAAACATGAGACAAGGCTAAAATAATCACTTACATCACAAATTAAATACGTAGTTCATCAAAACTTAAGCCCAGATACTTAGTCAATTCACAATATAATTCATAACCTAGATCACTTCTCAAGAACTGTAATGAGAGAAATATAAATGAATTAGTTCATTTATGATTAGTATAAAGAATATCTAGTATATTCAACACATAAAAGTCCATTGCACTAATACAATATAATTTCATGATAAATCATCACCTAGTTAAGGGGTAAAGTCATCTTCTACAACTAAGACAATCCATCAAGATATATCTACATACGTTTAGAATAAATGTTAATATATTAAAAATACCCACAATAAATCAACTAAAAATTAATTCATAACAATTTTTGAGATTGAAATTAACACTCTAAACCCACTTTTGAAATCATTTCATGTGAACCCTTGGAGGAAATGGTCTCAAATGTGAGAGATAGTCCATACCTTGATTATTGATAAAAATGATGGTTGAAACTAAATCTATTCATCCTTTAAACCCTCCCCTAGCTTGGTCTTCAATGGACTTCTTCATTAGAGAGAGAAAGAAGAGAAAAGGAAGAGAGTTTTGGGTTTGAGAGTAATTAGAGTTTAGATTAGTTTAATTAGGTTAGGACTTTTTATAGGGGTTTAATTTACTTAATTATACCTTACCTAACCCCAAATTAAATTCCTAACCAAGTCAACTAATTAAATGAAATAATTGAAAACATTCAACAAAACACAGGCCTCACCGACGAGACCACGATCGACGGATCGTTGGTCAATCAAGGACTACTGCTCCCTCCGTGCTGCACATCTGTCGCTAAGTTAAGAGACTATTCAAAATGAACCTGCTGAGATTTTTTTTAAATGTCCATTGACAAGCGGAATCGACGCCTCGTCGATTTACCAATAGCTCGTCTGTGGAATCCGTTGGTGACACTCTCTCTTGACAGCTTTTGATAACTTTTTCAAGGGTCCTCCTTAAGGGCCCTTGGTTGGTCCTTGGGGAGTCTTACCCGGACGTTTTAAATATCAATCAACTTAAAAACATGTTATACACCCTTCCACCAATTTTCTTCATTTTTTGACTTCTAAAATCTAGTCAAATAGGCTAAAACACGGTAGTACCTCATTGAACTAGTTGCCGGACGTCATGGATGTTCTTGGACATTTTGGTTTCTATAATTATAAATGACTTTTATTCATCAAAATGAATCTTAAAATAATGTCTACACCATATGACACTTACGTTTGGCTCTAGAACACGACTGGATTTTTGAAGTGTTATAGTAACAAAAGATAATGTTGCACCCGGATTAAGTAAAGCATAAACATCAATAGAGAAGAATTGTAACATACCGTTCACCACGTTGGGACCCCTTGAGCGAATTGCAGAAAAGTGATTCTTCTTTGGAGGATCCAAATTAGAACCAGTAGGTTGAGCTTGCCCGCTACCTTTGTCTTGCCCCTTCACATTTGGGCAATCCCTAACCTTGTGGCCGCTCTTGAAACACCCAAAGAAATTTTCCATCCCAACAAGGCAATCACCATAATGCTTTTTGCCACACTTTCCACAAGTAGGCTTCTTGATTGAGCTAGTACCTATTATATTTTGGGACTTATGGTTAGACACATTATCATAATGAGCCTTAGGAAATTTGGTAGGAACTTGGTTAGAATACCTCTTATTAAACCTAGGCTAACCTTTTATATCAAGCCTACTCTTAGAAGAACCACCGTAAAAAGACCTTGCCCTTTTGGCATCTCTACTCTTTCTCTTAGCCCTTGTCTCTTCCACTTGTTGAGCATGAACCATGAGAGGATAAATGTTCATATTGTCATGTAATATAGATGATGACATTATTCTCTCAATTCATCAGACACTCCCGTCACAATGCGGCTCATTTCATCTTTAGGAGCAGAAACATAAGAAAGAGCAAACATTTACAATTTTATGAATTTCAAAGAGTATTCAAGTACACTCATATCTCTTTGACAAAGGTTGATGAATTCCTCCACTTTGGAATCTTCCTTTTCTCAACCTAACAACAAAATCCTTCTTGAAAATCTCCCAATGCACTGGTCCACCTCTTTATGTCCTATTATCTCTCCATTGGACGTACCAAGTGTAGGGCACATCTTTGAGTTGGTAAGTCTAATCGTCCTTCTTACAATGAGTCCAACCCCAATAGCCTAGAGTTTCTTGTAGGTTTTAATAAGGAACCCTGGGGTCTGCCTCAACTTTGGAGCATAGAAAGTAGGGGATTATCCTAGTAAATCCCTAACAAGCGGGAGGTCATGGTGCCAACATGTTTGTTTGCCCGGGGTACAACCTCCCGAATAGATTTGGTCGTCATGTCTTGATCTTGAGTACTGACGACTTGTGCCTGAGTATTTAGGTCTTGGGCCATATGGAGAAAGCCAACCCTTATGTCACCATCCGAAAAAAATAGGAGGATTGACTGGAGCTTAGTCATTATTTCCAACTTATTCAAGAGAAGGGACTTGATCTCCTAGGGGAAGAGCTCTCGCATTGGCAATCTCATCATCAAGTATTTGGTCGGCTGTTCTTCTAGTATTCATTGCCTGTAATAACAATAAAAGTATTAGATGATAAGTGCAAATAGAGAAAAGACTCTTAGAGGCACGATACTGGATTTCTAAAAAAAGGAGAGTTTCCTTAGCACCATATAGTTTTTCTCTAAATCGGATTGTCTTACCATCTTTAGTACTTCACATTAAATGAATTAAACTAATGTCTTATAACTAGAACACTATCAAGCTTGATGTGTTAACCCTCGAAAGTGAGGACCCTACCCCACTTGGACCGAGTTAGAACCCAAGTATTTTTCATCAAAGGTTGTCTCAAAAGCCCCTTCCCCCTCCGAACCCTAAAATGTTGGACAAAGAAAAATGGTGTTAGTCACCACATGTACTAAGTAATGACACCATATTCACTCATATCAAAAATCATGCTATAAGGGACTTTCACCAACAAAGTAATTATGCAATTTACTTTAAAAAAACCTTATGCCATCAAAGGAACCATACAAATCATAAGCCTTAGTCGTACATTCATGTCTCACAAGACCAACAATCCTAAGCCTAGTCAAGACAACATTCATATCATCACTGAATTGGCGACATAGGAGGACATCAACCTCAGCTTACTATCAACAAGCATGGATATAGTTTCATTACAACATCCTAATCAAGACATTTCTATGAACCTCATTAAAGTCAACTAGTGCAATTACCAAGGCAAAGCCCCATAGATTACGCAATCAAGTAACCCCCACAAGAAATTAACATATGTCCAACTTCACATAGTCTATCATTAAGATTACTATTATCTACCATAACAAGGGAGACCACAACACATGGTTATAAGTGAACAATCATCATATAGTGTCATCATCTGCAAGATCATCAATACATGTCATATAATTATAAGCATATAATATATAGAAAATCATCCTAAGCTTCTTTCAAGCCTAACTAGTGCAAGTTAGGTAAGTCCCATACACTACCTAGTTTTAAGCTAACCCTTAGGTAATTCTAAAAGAGTTCATGCCTTAGTTTCATTTACTTTTGGTTGGGACATCTTGCCTTACTTACCAGAATAGACCACATGAGGTAATATCGAATCCGGTGTCATGGAACCCTAACAACGAAGAAGCGGCAATACTTTTGCCAAGTATTACCAAAACTAACCTAGCTCCTTTAGATCCCGCTAACAAGTTTTCATCTGGAGGCAACATCGTTCAAGATCTAAGGAGATTATAGTTGGGACCCTCTTTTCTGCTACATTCTTATAGTCTCCCAATCTGAATGACTGTATTAGTGATCCTACCTTCCCTTTGTGGGGAAGACATCGCCTCACTCTTTTCACTAGAATCTTAAATTAGAGTTCCTGTTGAAAGTCTTTATGCTATAATCATCATATCTTATGTAGGTCATAAGGGTTTATCCCTTACATAATCTCATACTCAATAATATTGTGTGAGTTTGTAGTTTCAATAAAATTCATACCAGTGAAGTTAGCACATTTACATAGTCATCTCATAATAAGGACATTGAAAGTTATCACTATCCTTATAACATTTACATATGAGAAAAGACATAAAGAGATCACACGAAGTTTGTCTCATATTTGCATAAAGAACACCTACACTTTTGAGTGTCCCCATCACCCCACTAACAACGATATATCGTTTTAAAATTATCCATTTTGACACCCATTAACTCATCTGGGTTGTTTACAACGCACTTTAGGCGCTTCATGGGCGGCCCTTTTTCCTTTTTTATTTACAAGTTTAAAAAACAGCCACCATGTCCATTTTCTTTCTTTATATTAATTGTTATCAATTTTTGTATCTTCCCCCATTACACTCAAAATAGCCTTTGTAAGCCCTAAATTTTTGATTTCCATGGCAAGAACATATCGTTCTCTCTTTTGATGACGTCAATCATTTTCCTCAAGAAAATCGTAGGAATTCGTTCTTTCTTTCTCTTTTATTTCCAGTATAAACGTTAATTTGTAAGTTTTTTTATGTAGATTTCTTTCCAATTTTTGTGGTTGTTTTTTTGCATTTAAATGTCACATGCAATGTTGGAATCGTATTTGTAACAATGACATTGTAGGAGGTTGATTCTAACACTTCTAACAACTATAATAATCCATAAAATCTACTAAATCGAAAAAGTGAAGATTTGATAACCCTAACATGTTAGACCTTCAATACTCCAAGAATCTTCAAAATCACATCAACAACAACGATCAACAATGAATCACAAACGAAATTGTCAAACAACACCTGTGTATTTTCGGTTTGATTTTTTTTAGGGAAAAGTTGAGAATACTGAAATGAAAAGGAGTTCACGAATTTTCTCAAAAAAAAAAGGTCGTGTCCGGGTTACCTAGAGCGTCAAGCAACACGCGCATTACATAGACTACGTAATGAGTAAAATTGTCAAATTACCACTATATATAGTTGTTTAGTGTGTATAGGACTCTTTAAAGTTTAGGGTCTTTATGGCAAATATGGACAGACTTCGATGGTGTCTTTATGTCTTTTCTCTTATTACATATTCTAAAAATTAATTACAATCCATAATGTAAGACATTTTAATTTAAAAATCATGACAACCCTATCATCTTACTTAAGGTATACTTGAAACATCATCACTTAACCACAATGTAACAATAATTTAGAAAGAAGAGAGATCACAGACTTCTCAATCTTCTCCTTCACATGCATCATAAAGTCTTCCATCAAACCTCAACTCAACCCACAATGTTATATAAATTAAACAATCAGTAACCCACATACAACAAGAGCCAATATGAATCAACATACCAACAACTCATCACTAGTTCAAATCCTAAAATTACAGACTTAATCTGTAATAATAATCTACTTCACATCCTAAGGTCAATTCCACAAGAACTAGCAATAAATCGGGATTTTATATATCACATCCACGTCATATTAGAATAATAATAACATAGGAAAGTAATTCACCAACACAAACCAATCCATTGAGTAAATACTTTACATTAAATGTCAAGATCACAACCTAGGGTTGAGGGAATAGGTCATCTTCTTCAATTGATACCAATACATCATAGAAATAACATAAGTTAGTTATAATAAATGTTAATATACTCACATATATATATATATATATATATATATATATATATATATCTTATAGGAATAATCATAACAAAGAAATTCACAAACAATTCGCTTGTAAAAACCCACTCCTTGAATTTCTAGTTTTTTGAATCATCTTTACGGACCCTTTGGGGAAGAGATCCCAAAGAGGAAATGAATCCCATACCTTGTTGATTGATGAAGTTTGATGGAGAAACTTTACCTTTTTCAGCCCTAGAACCCTCTTGAACTTAGACTTCTATGGGATTGATCTACTTGGGAGAGAGAAAGAAGAGAGAAGGAGGAGCTATTTGGGTTGGGAAATTAAGAGAACTTAGGTTAGTTTAATTAGGTTAAAGTCTTTATATAAGTTATTAAAAAACTTAATTATACCTCACTAAACTCCTAAATAATTGCCTAATCAATTAATGTAGTCAACTTAAATACATGCAACAAAACAATGGACTCACAGATGAAACCACGATCAACGCCTCGTTTGTCAAACAACGGCCAAGGGACCAACCGTCCTGTTGGTTTGTCGTTTTGGTCAAAGAATATCCAAAACAGGCATACCATGGATTTTCCTAAGTTACCATCGACGGTGGACATCAACGCCCTGTCAATTGGTCCACTATCCGTCGATTACACTCATTTGTGCACATTGCCCTTTGGTAGCTTTTTGCCAATTTGCAAGGGTCCTCCTCAAGGTCCCTTGGTTGGAACTTGGGGAGTCTTACATGGGCGTTTCAACTATAAACTAACTCTTTTACGTTTTAAACACCTTATTACCAAAACTCATCATTTTTTGACTCTTAAAACATAGACAAATAGGCTAAGGAACATTAGTACCTCATTGAACTAGTTTCCGGACCTCATGGATGTTCTTTGACATTATGATTTGTAAACTTCCTAAAAGAATTTATTCATTATTTTTTACCTTAAACAGTGAGACGACCTTTAAACACTCATGTTAGGATGTAAAGCACGTCTTATACTTTCGGAGTATTACAACTACAGCTCATGGGATGGCTCATGGTGATGTCTTCACCACTTGAGAGGACAAGAAATGATGTCCAAGCCACTTCCTCTAGTCGACAGAGGAAATTACGGCTCCTGTGCTTTCACTTGGTCCTTGAGAAGGTCACTTTTAATTGAGAGTGTTTTGGCCTTTTTTTATTTTAACTTACCTTAAGTGAGGTCATTTTGCCTAAGTATAGGACCACTATATAAGCCATTTTAACTCAAAAATTCACCCAATTAAGTTATATTTTTTAAAACCCAAAGTAATTCCCAACGTTTATCCTTTGAAAATTTCTCTTTAGAAAACATGAGGAAGAACAAGAAGAAGGAAATTTAGGATAATGTTTGTCACGACCCAAGAAAACACCTATATCGTGACCCGACGTAAAACACTCCAAAAAGCCTCATAGGATTTCATTGTATTCAATATAGAATTAGTGAAAAATTAAAGCAGATTTAAATAAAAAATATTAAAACTTAATTAAGAAGAAAACATGAAAGATAGCGGAAGTCTAAGTTTCACTTTACCATTTTAGGCATAATCTTAAACATACTAGGAACACAACATTTTACAAAAGAAATATCTACTCAAAGTCTATTACATGAATAAACAAACATAAAGTCTTTTCCTCAAATTAGGAGGACGTACCAAGTCTTGGATAGAAATGCAATCCGAGTAATTTAACTAGCTAAAAAATCACTTGTTAGAACCTACACTTGTAGTAAAACTTGAAAAATATGGGTTAGTATACAAAAATGTACTAAGTATGATGATCATGCCAAAACACACTTAAAAGGGGACAATTTATTTGATACGATGCAATATTACACTTTTTGAAATATCATGAATAATAGCATAAAATATATCATTTACAAGTATAAATATCGTATCAGTTACAACTTCACATTTCGAAAATTTTAACATGGAAACCATTACCTTTACCTTTAACCTTCACCTTAAGCAACCCTTATGCCATACCTTGTGCAATGTATGGATAGTGTCACATACCACCATCCAAACTAAGGCACAACATTTAGGTAACCTAAAGTAAACTTACCATTAATTTCTTTTCACCGTTTCATCATATTTGCACATAACAAACATATTATATTTCAGGCATGAAAAGATAGAGATAACTCATACTATAACTCAACTATAGAATGCATATCACATTTAGGCATTTAAGAATCAAGATTATTGAATATCTTTATTGATGAAACATTCATATCATAGCCATAAATATTTAGAGACATTCACAATGACCCTTTTCATAGTCTACTCGTGCAATGTATATGTAGAATAATATACTATTATCTACACTTTATAGAACCTATAAAGAAACTATAATGATATCTTAAGTGATGGGAATAAGCATTGAACTAACATTGACCATGTAGAGACCCTAATAATCGATGAGTTATAAGGTAGATCATATCCATTCACGATATGAAACATAAGAATGTAAAGTTTTTCCTAAAAAACTTTGTATCGTCCCTTTCATTAGATGTGGTGCATTTCACACCCTTGAAAGAGACTACACTTAATGAGGATTTTTAGACATCCTAGCAATCTTAAATGTAATGCTCTGATACCAAGTTTGTTACGCCCTGAGGCTATCCCCTTGACATAAAACAAGACCTAGGATCATGAATGATCCCAAGCGGAGTTGGAATATCATAAGCGTACTAAATGATTAGCAAATAAACAATGGTATGCAGAATCTTCAAAAAATTATTAATGGAAAGTAGGGAATACCCAATATTGATTTGAATAAAAGAAATATGTGTTTAATAAATACTGCATGATCAAACTCAAAACTAAAACTGAATCTACTATGTATGAATTAAGTCTCTAACTAACTGGAGATACTGGGACATGCCCCAAGCTAACTCTAGTAAACCTAAAACTCAAAGATTAAAAGTAATAGTAAACATGTTTATAATCCATGAAGAATGAGGACTCACCATTTATGTTGTTGATCTTGAGATTGACAACCGATCTAGGCATGATATGAATGTTAAGGAATGAACCTACATGACGAAAAATATGTAGCGCAGAGTATGGATTTGTACTTGAATGGTACTGAGCATGCAAGAAAGAATAAATTTGAACAACATATACATAAATGAAAAAAATCATACCGAGTCATTATATAATCGGAACTTGAAGGATATATTATAAATACTAAACATGATCTACAGTGAATGCAGTGGACAAGTATATAACATGCTGAAACTCAATACTGAAATGTGACTATGAACGTCGACAAAACAACAAGAATCTTACTATGTGAGCTATTGATAACCGATAAATAACTTAATGAGCTAAATGTGGAGTGCGACGTATACAACACATCGATAGGAACCAATATACATTCCCAAGGGTATAAATGCATGAGTATCATGATTATTATATATAATTCCCACAGAGGTGACGTTTAAACCTACAGGGGCACGTAGTTCTCAGACTATGAGATTGACTAACCCTAGTCTAACTCGGTGATAAGCCTACTACCTAGTTAATACATGCATATTACAACATGACAAAAATGTAATGGATAGCACACTTTTATGGCATGATAAGCTAAAATTATACATTAATGTACCTATAATGAAACATTTGAAACTAATATATGTACATCATTACTAATTGGACTAACAAGTGTAATTATTAAACTAAACGAAACAACACATCAAGGGTTCTGAATTTCATGCAAGGAATATGCAACAACGTTATGAAATCATGATAATCTGATTTTGGGTATTCAAACATCTAAATAACTACAATTATCTGAAGATCTTCAAACCCTAGGTCAAAGAAGTATATAGGGAATCAAGATTATCACTACAATCTAGGCATCTAATGGGTAAATGGAACCCGATAGTTTAATATTGCATACTTGGTGACAAATTTCACGGAGTAAGCTTTTGATTTTGGTTTTGGAATTGGCGAAACCTTGTAGCATTCATGGACTAGGGGTGTTCAACTTTTCCTTTTTTTTCTCTAAGATAAATGAATATTTGGTGAATAATCGATTATGTTAGATTCTAATCTAGTGACTAGGATAAAATTGACAAAATCAATGTAGATTAGGAGTTAAACAATGTAGTTTAGGTATCCAACGCATACGTAAAAAACCAAATAATCCCTGACTTAAAAGGTGTCAGGGTCACCGACAGGACTGAGTCCATTTTGATCGATGATCGTTTGACTTATGGGATTTCAAATATAAGGTTTACCAACAGGACTGAGTCCATTTTGATCGACGATCGTTTGACTTATGGGATTTGAAATCTAGGTTCTTCTTGAACCTTGGCCTGGACCAAAAATATAATAGTTTTGCATACAAATTTAACATGTAGAAAAATAAACAACTAACAAATTAAAATATATAAACTAATTTTATTTTATTAAGATAGAGGGTACAATTCGTGATCCTTGATTCTACTCTAACTAGATTTATCCATGATTCGAGGGCCATTATTGGAGTAATTCTCAAACTAGGATGATTACATTTGACCTCTATATACGAATAATCTATCAATTTTGGATTACTTGAGCTCTTGATGTCTTATTGAATTTCCGGAGGTTGGAGGTGGATTAGGACAGGGTTTTTCGTTTTGGTTTGTTGTTACGAGGTTTCCTTGTAGGGAATTTAGTACCCTTTATATTAGGCATAACTAGGATTTAGGGTTAGTATCGCTCCAAGAATCCTATATGAATTGAACACAATTTGTAGAGCCCAACCAATTTTAATTCATCTTCTTCTCTACTAGATTTCTCCATGATCGAAGGGCCATTTAGTGGAGTATTTCCAAACTAGGATTATTTAGATTTGACCTCTTTATATGCATCATCTATCAATTTGTGGATTACTTGAGATCTTGATGTCTTTAGGAATTTTCGAGGTGGCCTTGTAAGGGAATTTAGTCCCTTTGATGACTACATCGGCATAATAGGATTTCGGGTTGAGTATCCTCCAAGAATCCAATCTGAATTGATACACAATGCTAGAGTCCAACTCGAATTGATGCAATCTTTCTATAGTCCCCAAAATTTCAATTTTCTTTCTAACAAATGACCAATTACCAAATGCCCTCCCCCCCCCTCCTTCAGACTTGTGGAGACTTGATTAACCTCAAGACCAGGCTTTAATTACTCATTTTTTTTAGAGTGGAGGGAAATTTGGTCCCAGTGTGCGTGGCCAATTTTGTAGGGTCTGGAAGTTTCCGTCGTGAAAATAGCAACAGGATAGGAAAAATCAAGAAACATGATCTTTGTAATTATAATTAATTGAAGGTTATCCTTAGTAAATATAATCTTTAATAACTATAAAATCATCTTTATGTTTCTCTCACGTACTGTTTCTGGTTGTAACGGAATACTCGGCTCACACTTGGGAGCGAAGACTTCTTTGTATGCGGAGACGTTCAGATCACCACTGAAAGTCAACTATGTTTTTTGTATGTACGTATTTTTTTCGTGTCTTTTGGGGTCACAAGAGACCTTTGTATATAGCTTGGAGTTTAGAGCTTTAGTGTTTTTTGGTCTGAGAAAATTGATCCCTGGGCCTGAAAGAAAATGATTGTGGGATCATCTTGTCATCTTAATGGACCTGCCCCGTGATTTGACTTTATTAAGTCATACCATGTTGACTTTGTTATTAATCGGACTTTAAAACAGTAATCACTTTGTCAACATATGATGATTTAATATTTACGAATCCAAATTTAAGTATGGACTTATCAAAGAAAACTACTTCCTGTCACAAATGCCCCCTGCTTCGAGGCTCGTAAGAGTGCTCGATTTGTCAAAGTTTTAAAGACAAACCTTGAAGTATTTGTGAAGTAAATGTTTTTTTTGTTGTAGTTGATCTGTGAGAGACATTTGAAGCTTCATGAGAAATGACCATGCTGATATGTTGAGGCCAACATTTACCAGAGTCTTCATGACAATATTCTCTAATTTGCAAGAGGTCATTTGACTTTTGGTTGTTTAACAACTCATTTCTCACTTGAAGTGTTTCAATCTCATGAAGACTTATCGCATAACATTTCTTCGTAGTGTGGTAATTTCATTATGGTCATCAACTACTAAATGACCACAAATTCATTGAGCAAGGATTGCGTCCACAAGTTTGACTAGGTGATAGAGACCTTGTAGTTTGGAAGCAAACTTTAGGCATTCATTTAAATAGAACGCAGGATTCCAATTCACAATGACTCAGTCATTCTCATTCGGGCATATTTTGTTCATGTATCTCCCAAGAAAACCTTTACATAAGTTTAGTTTCTTGAATTTCCAGATTGAGAATTTCCATGGCAAATTTCCATAATTTAAATCATATGAAAACTTACATAGTTTGGTTTCTATTGAATTTTAAATTAATTTGATTCTCATGGAAAATTTTTCATAATTTACTTCTTCTAAAAATTTAACATAAATTTCATAATTTTGTAGGAAATAAACTTTCGAATTTCAAAATTTTCCATAAACTTGTAGGAACACTATTTTATGTCTTTGATTTCTAATAAATACACATAGCTATACAATATTGATAGTCCAAGTTGAGCTACTCAACCAGAGGACAGACACCTATATCCGAAATTCAGAACCAAAACCCAATTGTCAAACTTGGCATAATTAATTTTTGAAATTTTGTATGAGATCTGTCTCTTTTGTATATCTCTATGCCAGTCCCACCAAAACGTCTCTATCTGGTGTCGGAGATTCGATAACAGCGAACTTGTTTTAAAGGGGGAGAAACTAGACTCAAAGTCTACAAACATATCAAAAATAAAGGCCAAACTCTCATGATTGATGAGAATTAATTTTCGACGTCGTCTTCAATTTTGTCGTTATTGTTTTGCGCAGATTTTGGATATCACTAAAACTATTGTATTTGGCTTAAAAGATATCGAATGAGAGATCTTGATTCTATAATAGAACATATATCTTAATCTCATTGATTTAATTCTCACATTTTTGGTTCGAAGAGGGTCAATTGATTTCCGGAATTGATTGAGATTTTTTTTATCATCTATATGAGAAAAACAGAAAACTCTTAAATCATAGGATTTATTCATCATGACAAGCGCCAGAGATATCCCATAATTTTTATCATGTCGATTTGAAGCTTCGTCCTTGGCACCGTGAGAACATCATTCACATGAACGAGTATGTGGTATATCCATAATTACCATGCCCCGTTTTAAGCTACTGTAATTGGCACCTGTGAGACACATCCTTCATCATGAGCGAGAGAGCAGTGCGCCTAATTTTTATCATGCCCATTTGGAAGCTTCGTGCAATGGCACGTGAGATACATGCACTTTTCCATTTTTTTAGGTTTACGATGGACTACAAAAAGTGTCTATATCATATAAAAAATGAAATGTAGTTCATAATTGGCGAGGAACCACTTGATTCATCTTCTTTTGTAATTTCATCTTTGATGACAAACCACACTTTGTGCCTCTTCTTTTACAATTGCGGCTTTAGCGAAGAACCACTCATAGTAATCTTATCCTACAATTGCGGCTTTGATGATGTATCATATGTGTATCATATTTTTTAGAGTTTTTTCATTGATGAAGAACCACACGTGACGGCTTTGACAAAGAACTACACTTGATATCTCTTCTTTTGTGTCTTCAACTTTGATGATGAACCACATTTGGTTCCTTTTCTTTTTCAATTGCGACTTCAGCGATGAGCAGCTTTGTCGACGTAACACACTTGATATATCCTTTTAAATTGTGGCTCATGTTAGTTCAGAGTTTTGTCTTTGACTGAAGAACCCCCACATGAAGTATTTCTTTTATTGCAACTTTCGACGATGACCACACTTGACAACTTCTTTTGTAGTTTTCAGCTTTAATGTCGAACAACCTGGTGTCTCCTTCTTTGGAGATCATGTAGAGCATTTTCTTCTTCTTCAGTCGTAAGTACTCGGAGTAATGAACTTTAAAAATCATAAAAAATACTAAATAACAACATAAAAATGACCTCCTGATGCCAACGCCATCTCGATGGTTCAAGTTGAACACAGAAAAGTAGATGGAATCCCATGAAGAACTTCAAGCAATCTAGCAGCTGTGGAAGGAACTAAAGTGATGTCTACAATGAAGTTTTGAGAGATCATCAAACTAGAAAGAAGCGATCAAGAAAAGCGTCAGAAATCTAAGCCTCACCTTTTTCATAGTTTTGGATTTTTTTATTTGTTTAGATTTTCTGATTCAACTCATTAATGGTAAAGTGGTTCTTTCTTTTCTTGTTGAAGCAATAAAAGTACTATTTTCACTGAGAACCTCTCTTCGTGAACTTAAAAAAATTGTGATGTGCTACTTTCCACGAGCTCCATTTTGGGGTTATTGGGAAAAATAGACTCCATAAGCTGCATTCATTTGAGGATTGCAACAAAACGTTACTTTTTCAGCTTTCTTTCATCTTTGCTTACATGTGGAAGAGATTCCACCCTAGAGTGTATGGAGTAGGAAGCATCTGATGATTAGATTCGATTTTGTTGAAAAATAACTTGGAGATCTTTATCTGATGTAAAACCTCAATTTCCATGGGAATTTTACGGTTTATTATATCTGTTTTGAAGTCGGGTCAAATAATGTGTGTTGATCTTCATATTCTTCAGCTTTGCGCACATGTGGAAGAAAATTCATAACGTAGAGAAGGAGCACCGAAATAATGATTTTCCTTTTTTTTAGAAAGATAACTTCAAGATATTCAGTCTTTACAAAAATCACATCCATAGGATTTAAGGATTAATGCAGATTTATCTTAAAAGTTGGCTCAAAATATGTGCGCTTCAATCTTCAGAGTTGCGTACATGTAAATTCATAACGTGGAGTAGGAGCACCGGAATAATGAGATTAATTTTTTGTTAGATAAATAAATTCAACATCTTCAGTCTGTACAAAAATCGCATCTATAGGATTTACGTATTAACGCAGATTTGTCTTCAAAGTCTGATCAAAATCTTGGTGCTTAACTCTTCATTTGAACAAATCAACATGATGTTCACATGGTGACATTATACTTTATTCTTTTTATGACTAAACGTACAGTAAAAATACTCTAAATTGACTACGTACCTCAGTGAATAGGATTAAGTCATAACATAGTTAAGAAAGCGAGCTTGAATAGACTTTTTGGATGACGTATGGTCCATTGATGGGACCAATTCACAAGTCGTCTGCATCCACAAGTTTGTAAGCTCCACTTGAATAGACTTCTTGGATGACTTATGGTCCATCACATTTTGAGGTGAACTTGCTTTTAGATTTATGAGATATGATAATTGGCCTTCTAACTGCAAGAACTTGATCACCAACTTGGAAGGACCTTAGGCGAACTTTTTTATTGAAAGCATGAGAGAGTTGAGCCTTTAATGGCATTAAAAACATTGTTGACTTCCAACCTTGTCTCAGCAAGAGCTTCCAACTCTTCAAGCACGGCAAGTGATTTTTTCTTCAGTAAGTCGCCTCTTGATAGCAAGCCTCATGACGGTTATTTGGTCGTTAAAGTGGAAGGACCTCCTTCGTTCGCAAAATTAAGAGAAATAAGTGAGTTGCTGAGGTCTTCATGCATGGATTCGTCCGATATAGCCCAAAGAACTTCTTCATTATAATCACACTAATCACTTAGATTTGGAAAACTACTTTCCTTTAAATCATTTTTTCACTAGGTTTAGTTAAATGCTCCACTAGACCATTTATAGCTGGCATAATACTGAAGAATTACGGGTTGTTTGAAGCCAAAGAGGTCGCAGACTTATCCATCAATTATTGTCAATGGATTTCCATTATATGTTAGTATTACTATGAATGGACAAAACGTATAGAGTTATAACTTCTGAAATTTTGCAACATATTCCTTTCTTTACTCTTTAAGTACCGCCTCATCCATTATAGAATAAATATGTCGCACAAGGATGTAATATTAGACACTCCAGAAGATTTCGGTAGTGGTCCTACTACGTATAGCCCCCAAGAATCAAATGGCCAAGATGCAACAGTCGGATGTAATATATCAGGAGGTTGGTGCATAAAGTTTGCATGAAATGGCATGCTTAACATCTTCGAGCATAATCCAAGCAATCTTTTACCATTGTTGGCCAATTATAACCCATTCTATGAAAATGCAACTTTGGCCCAGATTAATGTGATCCACAAACTAAAGAATGTGCTTCTTGCATAGATTGATTTGCTTCATCTTCTCACAAAGAATGAAAGAGAACCCCCTCGAATGATCGTCGATATAGAGTATCTTTATAGGAAAGAAACTGAGGAGCACAACAACGGATTTCAGTCTCTCTTTGAATTTTTTGGAAATATATTGTAGAACAAGAAATCAATCAAGGCAATGCTCCGTCGACTATCTCAACTTGTGAAACATCTATCGGCTCAGCTGATTTCTCGTTCATTCGCCCTGGTGGTACAATCCATTTTTGGCAGATAGTGATTTGAGCTTGGTCGGGTAGAGTCATGTCGAAGCCAAAGCAGTGTGATAGTCCATTAATTCTTAATCTCTTTCTTGGGCTATGTTTCCCGATTTACCTCGTCCATAGCATCTAATCAATTTTTTGAATAGCTGATAGAGGCCACAATTCCTAGCTTTTTAACTTCATTCTACCCAACAATTGGATTGATCACTAATTTCAGAGTCTCCAACCCTTGGTCCTGCAATTGCTCCTTCATATCGATCGCATTTCAAGCCCAACTTCAGGTTTGATATTCTGTAACATTATTGGAGAGACATTCTGTTAAGGTGAAGGAATATGGCAAGATCTCCTCTTGAGAACTGAAGAATATCACTTTAGCACCGGCTACTTCACGATGTGAGGCCCCATCAAATACATCTTCCAAGGCGGTTGAACTTCAACAACCATTGCATCTTTATCAGCTAATACATCAGTGAGTTCCCAATCATCAAGTATTGGGTGGTCATCCAAGAAGTCTGCCAATTCTTTCCCTTTCACAATTTTTGAGGAACATATACAATTTCAAATTGTTGAAACTGGATAAACCTTATTGCTAGTCGGTCATTGAGGACAGGTTTTGACATCCCAAATTTTATGGGATTTTTGCTTTAGAAATAAGACGGGCGATGTGAGGGTGAAAGTAATGTTTCATATTCTTAATTAAGAAGACCAAGGAAAAACATAGCTTTTAGATTGGCGAGTACTTCAACTCATTTGGTGTCATCATCCTACTCAGGTAGTAAAGGGAATTTTCTTTCCCTTTGCTATTCTCTTGGGCTAAGAGTTCTCCCGCTGATCTTTTTGAGTTGATGTGTAAAGTATCATGGCTTTTGAGGAACCGGAGCTGCTAAAACTAGTGGTTTGGTCAAGTAAGACTTGATGCTCTCAAAGGCATTACTACAAGTTTGGTTTAATTCAAAAGGAGTGCCCTTTTCATAAGACGACTGAATGGTTGGCACTTTCTTTCTAGATTCGAGATGAATCTCTTAAGATATGGTAGTTTCTCTTACAAACTCTTCAATTCATGGATGTTTCTTGGCTCGACCATCTTCAGAATTGCATCTATTTTTGCTTGATCATATTTGATTCCTCGATGTAATACAATGAAGATAAGGAATTTTGCAGATGTAACTCCAAACGCACATTTCAAAGAATTCAGTCTAAGTTGATACCTTCGTAGTAGATCAAACACCATTCTAAAGTCTTGCAAGTGATCATACTTTTTCCTTGATTTCACTACTGAATCATCAACATAACATTCAACATTTTTGTGAAAAATGTTATCAAAGATGTTCTGCATAGCTCTTTGGTATGTTTCTTCTACATTCTTCAAACCAAAAGGCCTTATTTTGTAGCAATAAATGCCTTTAGGAGTACAGAATGCGATCAACTCTTCATCCTTTGGTGACATGCAAATCTGGTTGTAGCCAGATGAACCATACATAAAAGACATTTCCTCATACCCAGTAGTGGCATCAACCATAAGCTCAGTGATAGGAAGTGGAAATTCATATTTTGAACATGCATTATTGAGATCACCAGAGTTGATGCAAACTCGAGTTTGCCATTCTTCTTCCTCATGGGGACAATACTTGAAACCCATGTGGTGTACTTCACTTCAAGGATAAATTTAACCTCAATAAGCTTGTCAACTTCAGTTTCTATTACGAAAACCAATTAAGGCCTAAAACGCCATTGAGCCTGCTTGATGGTATGTGCACCGCTTTTCACATCAAGATGATGGACTGCTACCTTTGGGTCTATTCCAGGCATTTCTTTGTAACTCCAAGAAAATACATCTTTATACTATTTGAGTAAGTCGACGTAGGCCTTTTCCTCATAACTTTCTAGTGAGGCACTCACATAAGTGAGTTTTGGGTCTTTATTAGTTCCAAGGTTAATTTCTTTCAATGCATCAATGGTCACTTTTACTCCTTCTTCATGTTCTGGTCGCGAATCTTTAGCATCTTCATCTTCTTGAGTTTATTCATCGTTCAAAGATATGTGTCAACACCATGAAACACTCTCCGACTCTCCAACAATTTTAATCGGAGAAAAAGTATGCATTTTATCTTGTGTAGTGACATGATATGAAGATCCAACACTTTCTTCATCTTCCTCACATTGCTAAGTGTAGACCACAACATGCAACTTTGTCTTTAGTAATTCTCCACAAGAGACCACAATGTTCGTATGTCGCCTTATTCTAGAAGGTATTAGAATTTGAAAGTCTTTAGAAGCATTTTGAGATTTGGGTAAAGCAGATACTTGTGTACCCTTGCTTTTTGTCCGTAGCTTGTTTTTATTCCTCAATATCCGTAACCTCTCAAATACAAAATTCATGTATGTTGAGCTTCAGAGTTAATCGAATATAAAAGGTCGCTTGTTTATTTAGCAGACTCATCTTCAGCAATTATGTAGTTGTTTCTCACCCTTTTTATGGAGATCCGGATAGGTGGAGGCTTTTTGTATCCCACCCCTTCACGTTGTTTCTTCATAACGGGTTCTAATGAAAGCTACCCTAATTTTGATGGTTTATTTGGATCGAATCCAACTTTTGCCAGCAGCTTGTAAGCATTAGGATCAAAACCTTCTTTTGAACGCTTCATTGGGAGTGCTTCATATTGGGTATACTTATTGGCCACAATTTTTTTCGTGATGTAATGACTCAGGAGCCATAGACTTCCCATGGTCAAACCATATAGCGCAGTTTCTCAAAACTCGAGAGAGTATCCTTTTTCCTCCTTTGCCTTTGGCACATAACAAAGAATGGATGTGACCTTTTTACTTGAAAAAGCACAAATCATGTTAGACATTTTGTTTGTATTGCCAAGATTTGGATCTTCTTTGTTTGCGATTTTTGCCTTGCCGACCGCTACCTTAGCCATCTTGTTATGGAGTTCGACATCTCTGGATGCAATTTCATCAAATCTTATGGAATAATTCTTCAAGTAAAACTTTGCATCATCCAAGTGAGCTTCAGTTTCAGTAAATGGATTATCAACTACAATAATCCTTTTTGCAACTCCATTCTCATAATACTTAAAACATTGGTTGTAGGTGGATGGGGTTACTTTGTTCTCATGTATCCACGGCCTACAAAGCAAAATGTTATATGAAGTCTTTGCATCAACTAAATGTTATATGAAGTCCCTATGGACCTTTTTCCTCCTTGATTGAACACTTGGATCATCAAGCGACTATCAGTAAGATCTGCCGTTGATATCCCATGTTCTTTCGTCGTGCGAATCGGAAGGATGTTGATTTCATATCCTCCATCGACTAGGATTCTATTCACCCTTTTCCCACGCGCAAAACCGACCATGAATAAAGGCCAATTATGAAATGTGTAACCAAATCAAAGATCATCATCAGAGAATGTTATTTTGGGCGTACATACATTGTCGACTCCAGGAGACAGATGTGGAGTATCTTTTGGTGATGGGCATGGTGCATTTTCAAATTTAGGAGAAAACTTTGGAGCATCTTTTTATGATTGATATGATGGAGTTGCATATTTTTCTTCCTTTTCATTGACATTACAATATAGAGCTTTTGTGCCATCGCATGTGAACTTGGTATAGAACCAATTTGGAAAATATTCTCCAAATGTAATTAGTCGAGGCGGCCCTTGGTAGTGGTGTGCCTTTATTTTCTTATTCGTTGAATGCAGTCTCAAAGTTTTGGTTTTGGGTCTCCTTACCATTTTTTCCCTGAATCGTTGCTTTGTTGACTCTTTGTGCGAACTCATTTTTTGGTGTCTAAGACGAGTCACAAGAGTCCAGCCCCAATCATCAATATCATCGATTGGGTCTTCATCTTCTCTTGTTGATCCCTCTCCTACAGACACCACATCCCTTAGTATAGGAAGATATAACAAATTATTTACCTTAATGGGCTCAAAGTCTCTAAATTTAATCATTCTTGTCTGATTGATGTTTGGCATGTCTTGCTCATTATTTCCCTTCACAAAACTGCGGTAATGACCAGATTGGAGTCAGAAGCGCATACTGACTTGGTTTGAACTCTATTTCTCATCCTCGAGTTCAATATTTCCTTCGCGAGCTAAGTCCATGATTCTGTCCTTGAAAACAAAGAATTTCTTGATAGGATGGTCAACCAACCGGTGATATTTGCAGTATTTTTTATCATCACTCCTCCCTACTTCATCTGGTCGTTTCATCTCTAGTAACTCAAAAAGTTTCATCTCAAGGAGTTCATCAATGATTGCAACATCTTAGTCAAGAAATGGGTAGTCCTTCCGTTTCATTTCTTTCAAGGTAAGCTTTTGATTCGTGATTCCTTAAAAAGAAGTTGCTTTTGTGCTCTGTGTATTTCACAGCCTTGCAGTGAATTTCACATGAGAGGTATTGACATTCATGAATTCCTTGTTTTTTCAGTCTTATGAAATATTTTCCCATCTTCCTTGAATTCTTCTTGCCTTTTCTTCTTTGACTTTGCAGAGTTTCCTGTATAGGTGGCACTGGGCGGCACTTCAGTTTCCAACCGACGACATGCTCAACTTCCATATCATGAGCGCGAGTGGACAATTCTTCAAAAGTCCAATAGAGGCTTTATATTCCTTGCAAAATATAGCGGAGGACTCCCAATGCAACCTTTTATGCACATCTCTTATGCCCGAAGCCACTAAAGTATATCTTTACAGTTTAGACTTGGCTGGCCTCCATCGGTTTTATTAAGTCAAAGACCGGATCTTCATTTTGCTAACTGTGTTTTTTATCGTAGTCCACCATGCTTACAGTAGGTCTTATGCTATAGAAAGCGGTTGAGAAATTCTTGATCCATTTGTTCCCAACTATCAATGGAACCAGACTCAAGGTCTGTGTACCAATTAAAGGCATTGCCGTTAAGGGAGATGAAAAATTGTTTGAAGAGGTAGTCGTCGTATGTCCCAGCATTGTTGCACGTTTCAATGAAGTGTGCCACATATTGCTTTGGACTTCCCTTACAATTGAATTGCTGAAATTTTGGAGGTTGATAACCTGCAGGCATTTTCAAGCTATCAATCCTTGTAGTGTATGGCCTTGCATATGTCAAGGAGGATTTTGTAGCAACCTCATGCTTGTGTTTAATGGTTCCCATGATAAACTCCTTGATTTGGTTGATCGGGATCGTTCCGTCAAAGGAAACTTGGATCTCTTAAGCATATTCCTCTTGCTTTGAAAGGAAATCGATAGTCTCTTATAGTTGTTGATGTTTTCCAAGATCATTACTAGATTCTTCATCCATCATGTCTTCCACCCCATCAGTTAGCTTAACAATTCAAGCATCTTGATCTTGAACGTACTTGGTCAAGCCTTCAATACCTCTTATCAATCTTGTAGGTTGTTCTTTTACGGATGAAGTGCTAGTCACCATCGCATGCATTACCAAAGTAGGTTATGGAGAATAGTGTTGATTTTCCCAAACATGTGATGCAAACATGTTATATGGGGTATATCTAGTGCTCAAGACATTATCGTAAACTAAAGCACAGGGATTTTTGTATGTAGATAGGCTCAATTGGTCAAGAACCCTCTCGACCATTTCGGCGATGTCTTCTTTTGCAGCTTTCACACTGACTTCACAGTTTTTGGGGACAAACCAAAAGCAACAGCAGATTCGGATTGCACTCGTGAGGCTTGTTGTCCCAACAGCTTAGATTGGTTCCTTGTGATAGGTCACATGTTTCCCGCAATAACATCAAGGATGTTTTCCACATCGATGTAGAATTTGGATCCATCAGTTTTTGCGGAGGCAAATGCATACTTTGACACAGATGTAGATTTCGATGCAGATACAGATCTAGATGTCGATGCAAACATAGATTTGGATGCAATGCAGAGATAGATGTAGACCCAGATTGGATGTAGATGCAGATTTCGAGTTGATCTTCTCAAAAGTCATCTCAATGTTCTGAACTTCTATTTTTGGGAAGAGAAATATGAGAGGGGTAAATATTCTCCCCTGGGCCGTTCCAATTTTTGTTTGCAACAATGTTAAACATCGGAAATAAACAAAACATATAAATAAAATATGAAGAAACTATTTTTATTGATAAGATAGCGGGTACAATTCCTGTTGATCCCTTGATTCTACTCTCCTAAGTTTATCCATTATTCCGAGGGCATTATGGTTTATTTCTAACGAGGATGATTTTAGATTTGACCTCTCTATATGAATATCCATCACTTTGCGGATTCTAAGATCTTGATCGCTTTATGAATGTTCCGAGATGCCTTTTACAGGAATTAGTGCATTTATTTAGCAAACTAGGCTGTTAGGGTGTGGTAGCCTCCAAGAGGCCCAATATGATTTGAACATATGTTTTTTTGAGTCCCAACTCTCGATTGAATGCATCTTCTCGAGTCCCCAAAATTTCAGTCTCTACCATAACACCACCCCGTAAAATGATAGGTAAATGTAATGACCTTTTAGTCATTTTGAGCAGTATAGTTTAGTTCTGGTAATAACTTCTGGGTCGAACGGATCCCCCGACGGACCGTCATGGTCGGCGACGACCGTCGAGGGTGTTCTCATTCCAAACAACTTAGATCAAAATTTGAGTACTAGAATCGATCTCTCTGACATCAAGACGGATGGCAGTACGGTACCGTCATTGGCACGACGGAACCCTCACAAACCTTTTCCACATAATTAACTCTCTGTAACTTTGGTGACGGATCAGTACGGACCGTCACAGTCGTGACGGACCGTCACAAAGACTGCGTAAACCCGGACTGGGTCGTATTTCTGTTAAAAGTTTTTCAAGGGCGCGTTTTTGAACTATTTATGCTTATAATATAAAGTTCGTGGATTAATGTTAATAAATTCAATTACGTGGGGTTAAAGGAGATACTCTTGAAATAACAAAGTGGGGTTATCATTTTCACTTTTATACTTAGTTATATGACAATTAGGTAAAAGAAAAAGGGTTTGAATAAGAATAGAAGAACAGAGAGAAAAAGGAGAGAACAAACGAGCGAGAGAGGAGAAAACGGAAGAGACAGCAAGGAATTTGGAGAAGTATATTGATCGATGCCTGATTTTTCGTGAAGGTAGGTTATGGTTTATTGCATTTCATGATAAACTCTTATAGCTAATGAATATTTATTGGTAAGTATTGGTAAAGTCTTCTAATTATTAATTGTATGCTGCATGATGTGATTATGTACTTATAGTGGGTTGGCAAGATGAGGCTTTGAATCTTAAACCCTTAAATCCACTTTGTTAATTATGATGCCTTGGTAATAAAAGAGTCTTGATGAACTAAAAGAATGAGGGTATGGATCAGGTGTCACGTTTCGACCGACGATAGTAGAGGATCGGAGTGTCACGTTCCGACACCCAGGATAGTAGGGGATCAATAAAAACAATGTCACGTTCCACACACAAGGATAGTAAGTAGGGGATCCGGAGTGTCACGTTCCGACACAAGAATACAAAGAGAATGAATCTTTGAATTATGCTATATACAATCACCGATTTGAAGAACCTAATTCTTACGTGAGTACGTGTGGAGGCTTGATGTCCTCATAGTGTGTTTTGTGGTGTTGCAAACGATTTATAATTGTTGCTATCACCTGTTTTAAGTATTTGGTTGGTTTTATGTTTATTAATCCGATATATATTGCTTTCTATTTTGATTTGGCCGTGATACCTACTCAGCACTTGTGTTTTTCCTAACCCCTACTTGTATTTATTTTTCTTTGTATTGTGGAGTTCAGCAAACGTACCATCGTCCAACTCTTTCAGTCTTCATCACGTCAGATTTCAGGGTGACTATTGTTCCTAGCTCGGACTGTATTCTCTCCCAATTTTTTTTTCCCCCCCCCCGTCTTGCTGCCTTGAGTTTCTGCATGGACCTATTAGCCGTTCATTATTTTAGCTTCTTTGATACTCTTAGATTTATATTTGAGATAGATGCTCTGTGGTGTTACTTCCAGATATTGGACTAAAAGTTATTAAAATTTTAGAAGTTATTTATTGGTTATATAATGAGTTTTAAGTCTTCCGCCTTATATTCTGTTTATTATGGTTGGAATAATTGGTAAGAAATAGTTATTTAGATTGGTTTGTTCGCTCACATAAGAGAATAAATGTGGGTGCCACTCGCGGCACGTTTTGGGTCATGACACACTTGGTAATCAGGCATTAGGTTTGTTGGTCTCAATCACCAAGAACGAGTCTAAGTAGCGTCTTGAGGACGGTGGGGACGCCTTTACTTTTATTTGAGAGGCTATGGACTTTAGGAAAAATTCCATTCCTTCTTTCTTTTTCGTGCTGATTACTTGGATCAAATTTGGGTAATCTAGGTGATACAATTGGTATCTGACCATATTCATCTATTTCGCAGATGGTTAGACTAGAGCAAACAACTCGCCAACACCAACACCGAAATGACAAGATGCGTCTGAGCCAGCCCTGGGGCTGTAGCTCGAAGAGGAGCGTAGCAAGAGGCCCGTGTAGAGGCGCGGGAGGATTCCTCTTAGAGGATAAGAGACTAAGCACCTGTCCCGCTAGTACTAGGGCGGTTGATCCTCCACCGACTTGAGAGTAGAAAAAGGTGAGCCAGGTGAAAATGAAACAAGTGCCGAATGAGGAATTAACCACCCCACCTACCCCCAGAGATGTACCAGTTCTTGCTTATCTTAGCGGGTTTCGATCAAGGCCAGACAGGGACCTCCGTGTGTTCTGCACCGGCACCGTCAGGTTCCGAGAGTACAACATGCCGCTGCTGTGGTTGCTGCTCCCGGCATGGTATTCCTCATGGAAATAGGCACGTTCCCTCTTTGACCACGGACCTATAATGAGAAGTGATCAACATTAGCTTTTCGTAAATTTCAGAAGTTGAATCCCCCAGTCTCCAGGGTGTTGAATCTTTGAGGATGCCCTATATTTCTGGTTTATTGTCATGAGTTGTCTACATAGATGGGTCATAATTTAACGATTTGGTGTTTGAGTTTGTGACCTATCATTTCACTTCACGGGAACGCCAAAATGTTGGGCGGCATATGTTGAGTGTCACCAGGCACAAGCAACCACCTATGACTTGGGCATCATTCACTAGCTTGTTATGGAGAAGGTCGACCCCAGACTTTTGAGGGATAGGAGGAGAGATGATTTCCTAAGCCTCGGCAAGAGGAGATCGTACTGCTTTGAGGCTAAGTTTTTTGCGATCTTCCAGGTAAATGCCCCCAACGTTGCTTCATTCCACAAGAGTGGATTCACTTGTTCGTGAAGGGTTGAGGTTCAAAATTGTAGATATTTCAGCCTACAGTAGCTGCTATAGCAATCCTTTTAGGAATATGGTAGATTTTGTGTAGAAGTGGAAAGGGTGGAACCAGCGACTTCACCAATCGCATCGACTCGAAAAGATTCGTAAGGGAGTTGAATTTTTTTTATGGTTCTTACTCCAGGGGATAGGGTTCAGGAGGTTACCCACCCGACCTATTCAGTCTCACTGGCAGGCTTAGCTGGGGTTCCATCCGGCAGACCAGGCCAACATTCCTCTGATTTTGGAGGTTATCCCAAACTTCGTCGTTCTCGAGAGAGACTTATGCTTGAACTCGAGAGAGTGTTCTGGGATTTTGGGGCACTGGACATATTAGGAGTATTGTCCAACACAAGTTAGCAGAGACCCCCAATAGTCAAAGGTAGAGGTGGTCATGGAAGAGTCGCATCATTCTGGAGGACGTGGTGGCAAGGGGTAATGGTGGTCCCCCCAAAAACGGCCGGGGTGACGGGCAAAGGGAACTACTACACGCAACGTTATAGGGGCAACGGGCAGACAGGTGATAGGTCCCATTGTGTTACGCTTCCCTGGGCGGATTCGGCAGCGGAGATATCGGATGATCTGATGCTGTACACAGATAATCTTTTGGTGTTGTGATTGCATGGCTTTCTGTATTATTTGATCTGGCTCCATTTTCATATGTATCTTCCATCTTCCCCTCATTTGCTATTGGTCTAATTTACATTAGAAATTGGCTGACATGCCCTGTTCGTGTTTCTACTTCTACTTCTACTACTCCGGTGGGTGAGTCTGTGATAGTTGAAAGGGTTATATAAAGGTCTTGTCTAGTCCCTGGTGACTTTGTGGGGAGGGCATCTCCTGTAACTTGGTTATCTAGAACTGTTATTTCGATGTAATTCTGGGTATGACTTGGCTTTCTTGAATTTTGCATCTTAGAATGTAATGCTAAAACTGTAAACGTTGGCCAAGCCTGGGACAGACCAGTTGTGTGGGAGGTGACTACCTTCCACAGAACAGTTCTTATCATCTCCTTTCTTTCGTCTAAGAGAATGGTTAGTAAAGGGTGTTTAAGTCTTTCTGGAACACTCAGGGATGATACTACCCAACTACCTTCAATTGAGTCGGTTTTTGAATAGTCCGTGAGTTTTCTGGATGTGTTTCCCGCCTGCAATCTTCCTGTAATTCCACCGGATAGAGGTATTGAGTTTTGCTTGATCTGGAGCCGGGTAATCGCCCTTTCCATACCCCCTTATAGAATGCTCCCGGCCCCTGAGTTAAGGGAGTTAAAGGCCCAACTCAAGAGTTGTTCGGTAAGGCTTCATTAGCGCGAGCGCTTCCCCTTTGGGGTGCTCCCGATTTATTCTGTGAAGAAGCAGGTGGGAGTTTTTCGGATGGCATAAACTACATGCAACTAATAAAGTACCTGTTAAGACCAAGTATCCTCTTCTCGCATTGATGATTGTTCGACAAGTTACATGTGCTTGTAACCTTCTCAAAAAAATCGACTTGAGATCTTGTTATCATCAATTGAAAATACGGGAAAAGCAGATGTTCCAAAGACTGCTTTAACGAATTCAGGTATGGGCATTATGAATTCTAGTATTTCTTTTGGCGTAACGAATGCCCCCCCTGCTTTCAGGTCTGAGAATGGGATTTTTAGCCATATCTGGATCTCTTTGTCCATTGTGTTATTGATGATATACTGGTTATAAAACTCAAAAGCAGAAAGAACATTAGGAGCACTTGAGGGATTGGTTGAGAAACGTTGATGTAGGAAAAGTCTTTTGCCAAATTCTCCAAGTGTGAGTTTTGCTAGATTCAATGTCCTTTTGGGGCAGTATTTTCTAAGGATGTGAGTGATGGTGGATCTTCCAAGATCGAAGCCGGTGAAAATTGGTAAGACCCACTAATGTACATACAGAGGTAAAGATCTTTGTTGTTTAGCTAGCTACTACCGTCGATTTGTCAAGGGGATTTTCTTCGGTTGCCCCCAACTACAAATTTGACTAAGTCAGGATTTTTTCATTTTATGGTCGGATGAATGTAAGAAAGTCTTCCAGATCTCAACCTTGTTGACTACTGCACCAATTCTTAACCTTGCCAGTAGAAGGCAAGATTTCATTGTTTATTGTGATGCAATCGTTATTCTGGGTTGGGTGCAGTGCTAATGCAAGAGAGAAATTGATTGCTTATGCCACGCAACTATCGACCCATGATTTGGAGTTGGCCCGCGGTCTTGTTTGGCATTAAAGTCAATGGAGACAGATTATCTATATGGGTTAAGTGGAAGTCTATACGTATCATCGTAGTTTACTCATTATGTCGTTACTCATAAAGATTGAATTTAAGATAAGGAGATGGATTGGAAACAAGGGAACTACTGAGGAATATGATATCACTATCCTTGTATCACCGGGAAAAGCTAATGTTGTGGTAGATGCCTTAAGTAGAAAGGTGCAAGGGAGCATGGGAAGTCTAGCTCACTTGGCAGATGTTTCTGGAGCCCATTTGCTAGAGAGGTTCAGACTCTGGCTAATTACTTCATGGGATGGGAAGTACTAAGAGACTGAGGATTTTTGGCCTGTGTAGAGGCAGATCTTCCTTTCTTGACAAAATTAAGGGAAAGCAGTTTTACTGATATAAGCGATTCGGATCCGAGATAAGGTGTTGCGAGGGAGATGCTAAAGGTATGATCGAAAATCCCATGATGGAAGGTGTTTTTGAGGATTATGGAGAGGATAGTGAGTGGCGCTCGTGTTGATGATTGAATCACATTTTTCATTCAGAGGCCTCATAGTTCAGATTTCTATACATCCTGGTGGCAACCAAGATGTAAATCGTGACCGAAAGAAACATTTTTGGTGGAGTAGATGAAGCGTGACATTGTTGATTTTGCGTGCACAGCCAACTTGTCACAGTTTAAAGTATGAACACCAGAGGCCGGGTGGAACACTTCAGAGAATGGCCTTCCCGAGGAATGGGAGAGATGCATGGACATCGTGGTTGGTCTTCCAACTACCATTGGTTACAGTTCTATTTGGGTACTTGCGGACAGATTAACTAAGTCTGCTCACGTTCATTCGCGGTCTATTGTGAGTACAATGGAGAAGTTAGGCCAACTCTATATCTCAAAATTGTTCGATGCCTGGAGTTACTCGACGTTCCACCATCCTATCAGATAGAGGGTACGTTCATTTACTTCTAATTTTGGAGAACATTGCAAGGCTGAATTAGGTACTGGTTGGACCTTAGTACTCGTCATTTTCACCCCAGACTCGATGGTCAGTCTGAGCGAACGATTCAGGTGTGGAATATATGCTTTCGTGCACTATTAATAGATTTGTGGTTCATTGGGATAACTTCTTACCTTATCAAGAGTTCTCATACATAATAGCTATACACAAGTATTGATCTGGCCCCATTCGAAGCATTGTATGGGAGGGATGAGGTCTCCCATTTGTTGAGTTTGATGCATTCGAGTGATGCCCTGGGGTAACTGATCTTCTTAGGAATCATTATAGAAAGTGAAATTCATTCAAGAAAAGTTTTAGCGGCGCAAGTAGCAAAAGGACTATCAAATTGAAGGTTAGAGGCTTGGAGTCATGGAGGTGAACAAGTCTTGTCTTGCTGAAGGTTTCACCATGAAGGGTGAGATGGCGGTTTGGTAAAAGAGGTAAGCGTAATCCCACGGTAATATTGGACCATTTGAAAGTAACTTAAAAAAAAGACGAATAGGAGAGTAGTTATGAATTAGCCTTACCTCAGACTGTCTGGGTGCACCCGATATTTCATTGTTCTAATCTGAAAAGGTACCATGTGGGATGGAACTACAATTATTCGTTGGATTTCATTCTTCTTGTAGAAATGTCTATAGGAGGAGCCTGTGACATTCTGGATAGAGAAATCCGCAAGTTGGAGTTCAAGGAGATTGCATCCAATCAAAGTTCAAATGGAAGAATCGACCATTTTTGCGAGTACACTTGGGAAAGGAGTGATACAATAAAATACCCGCACCTGTTTACAGATTCAGGTATCTCTCTCCTTTTCCACCCTTGTTTTTCTTCTTGTGATCAGTTTCGAGGACGAACGATGGGTAAATTGGTATCTATTGTAACGACCTGTTTATTCGTTTTGAGTGTAGAGTTTTAGTTCTGTAATAACTGTCTGGGTCGTGCTCCCAGACGGATCGTCTGGGCCGTCGACGGACCGTCGAAGGTGTCTCGTTCCAAAACACTATATCCTTAAAATTTGAGTACTGACCGTCGACTACCTGAACGTCACGATGGAATGAATGGCGGAACGGACCTTCGTTGGCACGACGGACCGTCACAAACCTTTCCACGAATTAAACTCTCTGAACTTGTGACGGACCTGAATTACGGACTGTCACAGTCGTGACATGACGGCGTCACAGCTGGCGTAACCCTGACTTGGGTCGATTTCCGTTAGTGTATTAAATGTTAATAATTCAATTACTTGGAGGGTTAAAGGAGATAACCTTGAAATAAAAGTGGGTTATTTTATCATCTTTTGATACTTAATTATATGAACAATAGGGTAAAAAAGAAAAAGGGTTTGAATAAGACAATAGAAAGAACAAGAGAAAAGAAGAGAACGATGGGGGCCGATAGAAGAACGAAGAGAACAGGCACGATTGAGAAGTAGATTGATCGAGTCCAGATTTTCGGGTGAGGTAGGTTATGGTTTATGCTATTTCTATTAAACTCTTAATAGCGGAATGTATGTATTGGTAGTATTATAAGTCTGCTAAATGCTTAATTGTTGCTTGCATGATGTGATTATGTAATTGTAGTGGTTTTGAAAAAGATGAGGCTGTGAATCTTCAACCTTAAATCCACTTTGTTATGATGATGCTGGTATAAAAGAAAGGCTTGATGAACTGAAAGAATGAGGTAATGATCGTGTGTCACGTTCCACACCAGGATAGTAAAGGATCGGAGTGTCAGCCTGCCGACCAAACCCAGGATAATGTGGATAAGAGTGTCACGTTCCGACCACCAGTATATCAGGGCTGGTCGAGGTCACGTTCCGACACAGTAAGAACAAAAAAGAACTGAATCTTGAAATTAGCTAAATACACCGATTTGAAGAACCTAATTCTTAGTTGTACGGTGTGGAGGCTTGATGTCGCTCATAATGTGTTTGGTGTGGTTGCTAATGATTTCTTATAATTGTTGCTATCACCTGGTAAGTATTTGGTGGTTTTATGTTATTATCCGATATATATTGCTTTCTATTTTGAGTTTGGCTGATGATACCTACCATTACTTGTGTTTTGTACTGACCCCTACTTGTATTTGTTTTTCTTTGTTTTTGTGGAGTGCAGGTCAAACGGCCTCGTCTCACGAAACGTCGTCCTCAACTCTAGCCATTCTTCATCACGTTAGATTTCAGGGTTGATCTATTGTTTTCCTAGCTTGGACTGGATTCTCTCTCATTCACACGTCTGAGGCCTGACGTTCTGGCATGAACTAGCCATTTCACTTTATTTTCGCTTCTTGATGGCTCTTAGATTTAGTAATTTGAGATAGATGTTCTTTAGTGATGACTTTCCAGATTTTGGGATATAATATTAAATTTTAATTTATTTATTTGGTTATATTAATGAGTTTTAGTCTTTCCACATTATATTCTGTTTATTGGTTGGAATATTGGTAGAAATTAGGATTAATTGGTTGGTTCCGCTCACATAGGAGAATAACTGTGTGTTCCACTCGCGGCTCGTTTTGGGTCATGACAGTAAACTGGAGCCTAAACGTAAAAATTAAACATAATAAAATGACTCCCCAAATGTTAGAAAGTCATTTAGGGTTGAAATGAGGTTTTAAGGATTTAATCCAACAGGAAAGTTCCATGGAAAAGGGTCCAAGCTAAAGCAAAATGTCTAGGCTACCCCTAGCTTGTTCACACTACCTAACCCTTCATGAGAGGGACCACAGACTGTGGTCCACACCATGGCTCGTGAAGGGGTCTAGTTTATTTGTCTTTGCCATTGAAAAATTGCCACCCAAAATCCTAGCTACTACCACAAGGCCATGAAAAGGACCACGTCTCGTGGTTTTGACAACGACTCATGTAGACCCTCGTAAAGATTCCTTGGAAATTTGAGCTAGAGACGCCAAAAGGCATGTTTACTGCCTCAATTGCAAGAAAGGGACCACGGCTGGTGGAGTCCTTGATTAAGATTCCATGAAAAGGAGGTCTTGTGCTCCGAATCTTAGCCACTTCCTTACCTTAACGAGTAGGAACAGGAGTCGTGGTTCTCACAACCGATAATGAAGGTCCCTCGTGGTGCCTTGGTGTAGTAACTTAATAAAGTTCAATTAAGTAATTTTCTTTTTAATTCTTATTAATGTGAGGTCATTTTGGGTATTTTAGGGGTACAATATAAGTTGATTTTAAGTCAAATTCACATAATTTTAGTCAATATACTTACACACCTAAATCGAATAAAAAACTTCCTCTTCTCTCAATATTTCTCTCTCTAGATGCAAATAACAAGAATGGAGCCATTGGAGCTAGGGTTTGTGGATTTAAAAGTTTCTTCCTCAAATTTCTTTGGGATTTATATTCAAGGTAAGGATGATTTTCATATAAGGGTAGCTTCCACCCATAGATTCCCCTCAAAAGTTGGTTTCAAAGATTTTAAGTTTCCCCCAATGCAAGAGTTCTAAATCTATGGCATAGGTCTCTTTCCAAAACGTTTTCAATTTTTTATTTATAGTTGGATATGATGAACTATTGTTGTACTAATGAATTATTTATGATGAAATGTTCTATGGACCCATAATTCCCCCATATTGCCAAATCATGAATTGATATAATGGGTTGGTTGATACTTAAACTATGTGAATTGAATATATTTATGATAAGTTATTAATGGAATCATTCAATTCCACTTATACTATGTTCTAATAGTATATGTTTGGGTAGATTGTAATTCATGACCCTTGAAAGGAAAAGTTACTAGTTGTACATATCTATGGGAATTGAATATAAACTTATGATTCGCTTAGATGTGAAGATCCAATAAATATTAAGTAATTGTGGTGATGTTGCAAGATCATGATTACCCTGCCCTTATACATGACTATGTATGAAGGATTGTGAATACGATAATCTTGTTGTGTTGATTGAAAGTCTATTCTCATGAACACACTATGAATAAGATGTGACAGGTTTACTCGTATGTTGATGACTCTAAGGTTAAATAGATATTCTCACCTAATGAATATCTGAGAAAAAAAAAAACACAAAAAAAAAAAAAAAAAAAAAAAAGAAAAAAAAAAAAAAAAACTATTATGATGCTGATGTAACCTTGATTGCCATAGTTCTTCTTTGATGAACATGAACTTAAGTAAAAAAAATAATATGAATGTTAAGAGGAATTAAGCTTAGCACCGAGTGGATATGAACATAATATAGAAGATTTTACGCTAGAACTTCTGACTTCCCAAAGTAAGTATTTCATGAAATGAATACCTTTTACAATATACAAAGTCTCTGTTACTAGTATAAATCTTGTTATCCCATAAATATGTCCCATAATAGGTCTTTTGCTAGTGTATCTACCTCAAATTATTATGTTAGTTGTACCTTAGGCATGTACGACACCTCTTTTTGGTGTGCCGGTAAGACACCAAATTCAATGTAGCTCAGATGGTTTATGTCACTTAAGGTTATATCTCCCTATATGATATGAATATGAAAAGAACATGAACTATAACTATGACTTCTTAAGAGGTACAACTTAATATAATTGGGGTATGTTACTCCATTTGTTGATTGAACAAGTGGGATTCAAGAGTGGTTGTAAGGTTTTGTTATTCCATAAAAAGACTTGTGAATTATGTTTGTATGATGTGTGTTATTGTTAAGGATAACTCTACCTGCTATAGGTTATGAATATAAATGTCCCAACGTTCATAAGTGTTGACGAAAGATGAGGTCATGGTGAGATATCTATGATGTTGGTAATCCAAAAGTGGTTGGTACTTGGCATTTGGTAGAGTTATTCGATCTTGCATTTGCATTGCACTAGTATAGCTTTGGTTTGCTTATGATTTTTTATGACTAAGTTTCTTAACAAATGTGCATAACGATTTTAAACTTAATAAATGCTTGCTTTCAACTAAATTTCCCTTTATGCATGTTTTAAGAATTTTCTATGCTTGACTTCCATACTTAGTACAGTAATTGTCCTAACTCATATTTTATATCTTTTCAATAGGTATAGGTTCCGTTCGTTGAGGTTGATTCTGTTTGGTTGAAGACTTTGATCGATTCTCTCCTTGCCTTGGTTAGTCCTCATGATTCAAGGACAAGATATATTCTTTCTAGTTTCCTTTCATATGTTGTACATAGAATCTTCATTGTAAAGGGCTATGACCTTCTTTGAGATTTTATTATAGTAGATGGTTCATTGATATTATGTTAAACTTTTATTTTGGATATCAAAGAAATGATTTCGATTGTAAATATTTTAAATTTCCCATTATTTCTAGTACCTATGTTTATGATTATGCTAACAGCTTATATGAGACTCCTTAGGGGGCGAGTACCCCCCCGCCCCATTTCTCGGAGTCTATGGTACCGGGACCCCTAGGTCCGTGACGGCAGCAGACGTGGCCATATATACGGTTCTGTGAGTCATCATGCGTAGATTGACCCTGGGAGAATTTTTTCTCTTTTCTGTATTTCTGGGGAGGGGTTGCCCTACCTATGGTCGGGTGTAACCCTATGGTCCATGTGGGGTGTTACAGGTAGGTTCTCCCTTGCTCGCACGAGTATCCCCACAGCCCGTTTTAGGGACCATGATACATGGTGGGCGCCGTGATCCAGCAACTGTGGCTGGGGTGTGAAACTACGTCAGGTTTATGACGGGTGCCTTTAACGGGTTTGGCGGCGGAACCCTAATCAAGTTCGTACCTTTTAATAATGAATGGGCGGTTTGTTTTCGCGCAGAGCTCATGTGTTATTTATGAGGTGTTACATCTCTAATATATTATATGATTTTATTATTCAGGCTATGCATGCGGTTTTTTGACCGGGGTGTTGTTATATTTAACACCATATGTGGTCTAAGGATTTGTTGATGGTTGAAATCCTCCTAGTGAAAAAGTAAGTGAAAAGTTGGCCAAAATTTTGAACCTAGCATTCCCATTTAAAGGTTCAAAATGATTTTTGACTTTCAAAAGATCGTTGACCATTTTAGACCATTCCGTTGATCGTTTGGATGTTTAAAATGTTAAGATCTAATGGTCGATGCAAAACTTAATAAACCTGAGGATCTTAAATACATTAATATTATAAGGGTTATCTGATTGATATTATCTACAGAAAGTGGTATTTTTACCGTCATGGTGTTCTTGACCCTAACTGTCTTATCGGTTATTCGGGGGGACATTCGATATAATTCACATGAAAAAAGGTAATTTGAAATGTTGTGCGGACCCCATAGAAAGATGGTCGTAACCAACGTGTAAGACATGTAATATAACAAGACTGATGTATATTTGCTAGCGAGGACAGATCCAGATAATCAGGTTGGAATCACAAAACTGAATAGGTAGTGCCTTTTGGTATAAGATATCATTTTGTGGGAAAAGGTGGCTTTAAAGTGGGTGGGATGGGTAGAAGTGGAAGCACTACCGCAAAACTAGATCAAAATACTTAAAACGAGTTCTCCAAATGGCTCTATTGAGGGCGAACGCTAGCTATAAGTAAGGCGGGTAGTCTGGGGTTGATACGTGCATTGCAGCTTAGTCTAACCCAGTGTATAGTGTTGTGTGGATCCATAGAAAACAGTTGATAATGCTATTCAAACGTGTGGTTAGACTTTTTTAGTATTGGTAGTCAATACCATTTATTCAGCACAGAATGAGTAATTAAGACGCAATAAGAAGACATAAAACAATACTTTTTTGTAAATAGAAAATTATTATACTAAATTTAATATAGAGAAATATAAAAAGTACAGCAGAGAATAAAAAACTAACTAATCTAATTTTAAATACCGCGTACAAATTCATTTTATCAGACATTTTTGATATATTATAGGTGATAGGGGATACTACGTATATAGTAGGATTATAGTGGCAATAAAGAATCGTATATAATCAGTTTTATAGTGATCCTCATGTTCATAAATATGAGTATATATGAAATCAAAAATATTAGATAATAATAAAATAAGGTAGGGTGCATCGGTAAATAGTATATAAGTGAAAGGGCGGAAAATTACTCACGTGAAGTAATTAAATGTGTGTAGGGGAGATGAGTACCACAAGATGACCGCTTCAGATCCAAAACGCGTTATTGGGGGTGAACTCAAAATGCCGCCTTTCATCACCACCGTATTTGCTTCCAAATACCTTGTGGGTCATCTCACGCTTGAGTTCAAAATTGACCACGGTATGTAATGACTTGAAATTTAACTAAATGTAAATATTTAAAAATATTGGATGATGGCAAATAGTGGGGAAGAATTTAATGTTAATTTGTAAGCATTATAAACAAACATCACTAAAACGAAACTCACTACCCCTCATTACTTAACAAAACCCCAGCCACCAATTAATAATCACACTATTATAGGGGTCAAAATCGTCTAAACACTAGACTAAAAAACGATGAAATTATGATGCCGTAAATGACATCTAATATTCGTCCGCATCAAAGCACATTAAATTTATGTTACTAGGACTAGCACAGAAAATCTTATTTAGGAGACCGTTGAATAGGATTCTGCTTCAAGATTGAATTTATGAAAGTGGATGATTAAATGTAAGGAATGTAATAGTCCTGATTATTGCTGCACTTTTGTTAATAGGTAGGGCTGGAAATTTATAAATGGATGTGGTGATTTGGGTTTTAACACTTTTAAATATTTTTTTGAATAAAAAAACAGTAAGGAGCAAGAAAAAGGGGGGGGTGGAAAAAGGCAACCTATGAGTACAGCCCTAATTGAGACGTTAAAAATAATTAGGTGATGACATAATCACATATGAACTTGTCACCATCTTTGTCGAACTAAATTTAATTATTAGACCTCTTAAATGTAGTGCGTAAAAATTTACTTCTATAGATATTTTTCTACTCAAATTTTTTGAAAACACTCAATCGGCCGTCGCATTTTTCCTCGTTGTTGCCGTAATGAAATTTGACTGGGTTTGATTATTTTGTTGGTTTAATTAGCAGGAGGGTGGTAGTAAATTGATTTATTAAATTATACTAAAGCTGTGACATTAAATAACATATTTAACGCCACTTACTTCAAGAAATATTTAAAATAGTTTAAACATACAACCGTTAAATAAGTGGTCAATTTGAACCTAAAGGGTTGGATGACAAGGGTATTTTGACCTCAATAAGTGGTTGTGGAAAAGTGTATTTTTGTGAGGGCAATAGGTGGATGGAGATAATTTTTTAACATTCATTTCTTTGAGGTTCTTTTAGGCTCCTTTTTCGTATTAAAAACAGTACACAAAAACTTTTTCATTTGTTGTTGATATTGCCCTACAACCACAAAGATCGACAACTAAGGGCAGAAAACCAAGTAAAATGGCATACAGAAGTGATACTTGATTCACTACTATATACTAGTTCACATGTAAGGATGGTATTTAAAAATGGGTCTCATGAAGACAAAAGTTATGAATAGTCAAGATAGGTAAAAAAATCTTAAGGTTTTGATAAAAACAAACAATTATAGTTTTGAATATGAAAAACATTTTTTTGGTGGCATAGATAGAGGCCCACCAACATTAGATTATTATATTACAGAATCGTAATTACGGTAAATATTGTATGAGTATGAAATGAATATTACTTCAAAATAAAGGCTAGAAAAATAATAATTATAATATAGAACAAAAATATAGTAAAATAATACATGTGTGGTTAAAACTGCAAACAAAACAAAAACTCAATAGCTAAAATCAATAAGAGTCCATGAGAATTATGACAAAAAAAGATAAAAAAGAAAGAAAGTGACCAGGAAAATAATATGAAAGGGAAAAAGTAGAAAAGATATAACTAAATTATTTATTTACTAAAGTTATTTGTTTACTATAATTATTATTACCAATAATTAATGATGAAACAATTTTGTACATTGTTATAGACAAACAATTCATATTTTAGATTTTATTGAAAAAATAACTATAAATATAAATAATATACTATATAATATATAATAAAATAATAATGAAATAAATAGTAGTCGTGCATGTAATAAATATGTTCTATAATGTTTATCATACATACCATAATATGAATGTAACACTCCGGAAGCTGGAAGTCAAAAGGAAAAGGAAATTATAGAATTTTTGTGATGAACTAGGTTTTACGAGTCCAACATACGAACTGTAGGAACTTCTATGAGCTTTAGGAAGGGAGTCGTAGACTTGGAGATGAGTTATTTTGGAATTTTGTGCTTTTGAAGTTTGACTTACGCATGAACACGACGACTATAGTAAGGTTGACGAGTCGTAGATGGGTTCCATAGGAATGTTTCAATCTTAGTGAAATTTTAAACATAATCTTGGATTTTTGCGGATGGGTTCTATTGTAAGAATATATGTGGCATTGTATGGAATGATTATATGATGTGTATATGACTTTTTATCGTACATTTGAGATTAAGATTTGAAATGGGTTGCAATGTAAAGGAACTATACGAATATTTTAGGTCAAAGGAACCCCTCAAATAAAGTTTCGGATTAAAGAAATGGCTCGTGTAGACATCGCCCATTTGAAAGGCTGAAATTATCTTATAACTTGGGAATAATCCTTTGACTGTGTAACTTCATAACAATAGTGTTACAGGGTATTATATTAGCATAAGGGTCGTATGTGAAGTTTTGAAGTCAAGAAACTAGCAAAACTTTGGTCGGACAAAAGATGTCAAAGTTTCTCTAATAACATTATCTTAACCTAGGGTCAAATGTCTTGGATGTTTTATTAATACCCATCTATAAAGTAGTAGAAGACCCGTGACCTATCTAACAACCTTCATACGGAAGTATAGTATGCCATGCAAAAACCTGTTTCCATCGACATTGAAGTAGAATATAACACCCGTCAAATGACTTTACGTGAAGTAACCTTAACATGGTTTAATGATTTTATAAGTCCCCGACAATGGTTAAAATTCGTATTGATGCTCCAGTTTTTCTAGAGTTTTAGTTATTTGTAAGTGAAAACGTCCAAGGGACGACACAGCGTTCGACGACTAGTCACTTAGTGCTCATATGGTTTTATGGCTAATTTTTAATGATTCACGAGTTTAGATTAGGTCATTGATATGAGCTATTATGTGTTTCTAATAGTAAATTGTAAAGTTTCATGAACTTTGGAGGTCAAATGTCCCAAGAACGTCCATACGTTTGAAAGGTTTGCCTTGAAAAGAAACAACAAACCTGTGTGGCTATTGCATGTTTCGTCGATTTTAACGTGTTTTCGTTTGTTGGATAAATTGATGGATAACTTATAAAACTCGTACACAAACTATTTGAGTTAGAAACTAGGGTAAACTTCCATGTATTGACCCATAAGGGCCTTTAGAAAGGGAGGATTCAACTCAAGACTTGAGTTTGCAATGGCAGCTTGCATCGAGTGCCAAAACTACTCTAGATTTTTCAGGGAACTACGCTTAATATCGCTATGGGTTTCGTGGACAAGCCTGAAAGATATGCCATGGTTTATGAGCTTCAGGAGGAACCAACAAGACCCCCCCCATCGCGGGGCGTTGTCCTCACCCACAAGACCGTCGTTTCTGACGTTGGATGGTTCTGTTATTTTTCTGCCATCGTTCTGTAAGGCTTGGGGTTTTTGGAAATCCACCGCAAGTCTTATAGTATATGAGGACGGTTAATTTTGGGGGGTGTTTTGAGTGTTTTAAAAGTATTTAATTCATAAACTCTCATTTAAACCTAGCACCTAAATCAAATACTCATTCTTCCTCTCCCAAAGTTTGCTTCAAAAATCTCCATGAATCTCAGAGGTGAAGATAGAGCTGAAATTGATCTTCAATGGAGTTTTACTGTTCAATTATCATGGATTTTTTCTATTCATATTTGGTGGGAGTTAATTCATCTAAGTCTTGATATCCCCTTAGAGTCAATTTTAAAAGATGATTTTCTCAATATTTCAAAAAGATGAGAAAGTGCAATTTTTTACTCTAAGTCTTGGTCTTGCAGTAAAATTTCAACATTAAATATGGATCTTCGATGTATAATTGAATGATTTCAATGAACTCCCATGAGATTTGACCGTTTACCTCTTCTCAAATCTGTCAATTTGACTAAATTATTGGTTATTCATCATGTTTTATATTAATGAATTAAAGTGTAGATTGTTATGGGCTTTTGATTTTCATCTATAGAGTATGATGTGATTGGTTTTATGTAGTATTTTTTCAATTAGTAATCAATTGACTATTGTATTTCGTATATCCATTGAATAATTAAAGCTTATTAAAAATTGAATATCGACTTAATATGCGTATGAATTCTAGGTAGTTTTCTTTTCTATGTGCTAATTGATTGATGTAATAATTGGATTGAATTAGGTATCTAATTAGTCTAGATTAATGAATCGTATATGAATTTAACTAATTGTCTTTATTATATAATTTATTTATGTTATTTGAATTGATGTTATGGCCATTGGTAAGGCCTATTGGGATTATTGGATAGATTGAGCTTTGGATATGAAGTGGTGAGACGGAATGGGTGTATAGTTCCCTAACTCTCTTATATATTATGTCTAGTTTTGTTTATTACAGTGTGATTGGTATGATCCACTTAGGGTAGCGGTCTATGTTGAATTGATTGGCCCTTGTGGGCGTCACTTTATCAATATGATTGATCTGGCCTTTGTCGGCACTACTTGAAGTATTATTAGGTTTGGTAGTTGAGTTATGTAAGTATATCATATCTATCTACATGTAAAGTAATGTTAAAGATGTTTCTATGCATATCGGAGATCATGTTGACTATGACTATAAGTGCTATGTGTGGGTATCTTAGATGTTCATGCATGATTGTTTCCATTGACTATGATGAGTTGGTTGACTGTTTAATTGATAATTTATAGTAAATGTATAGATGTATTAAATATTATAAGTTTTTCTTTATAAGTGTTTTCATCGAATGATATGGTATCTGGAATAAAGTTAAGAATATTGTGTCCGTTATTTTCGTCGACTTTTGTGTCCTTAGCTTTGATACATGGTATGAAATGACATGTGCAATTGATATGTGTTGAGTAGGTAAGGCTTAGTGGTCACCTTTGTCATGTATTAATGATTTATATGTGAGTACCATTAGATTGATGTTAAGAAGGTCTATCGTAGGAACCTTAAACATAGTGGTTAGGATGAATGTTAAGTCGACGAGTTGTTATGATATCCTTCATGTCAAGGATGATGGAACTTATGGTCGGTTTTGCTTGAACACCATCTTATTATCCTTATGTAATCAGATTTCTCTTAGTCTCATTTGAAGTTAACCCTATTGGACCTCTTTGGGTAGGTGAATGCGATTGGTTTATGAACTAGCTCATGAACCGTCTTCATGTTAATCTTTAAACTATGCACTTACTCTATGACAAAAAAATGACCTAGCACCGGGTGAGTGTGTCCATGGGAATAGCTCAACTTGAGGAGGAGACTAGAGTACCGTGATAGTCCTCTAGAGAAAAGACTAGAGTGCATAAAGCCTTCATATCTTATCTGATCCTATATATGGATGTGTTCCTAGTTGGATTACCTGGCAAGTAGAACCCCCCTCATCAAAGTGATGTTAGAACTCCGAATTCCATATGTCTACGGCTATCATGTTCTATTCCATTAATTCTATTCTCATTATAATGGATCCTATTATCATTATAGTGTTTATAAAGAATTGGTTGTTGGTATGGGACGGCTATCTAGCTTGCACCAATAGGCCTTTTGAAGGTTTAGTTTTGATTCTCTAATCTTGTCCAAGACCATTCCGTTGAATTCCTTATAGTGATGAATGATCTTAAATGAACTAATAATGTAATGATTTAAGTAAGAAAGAATGTTAATGCATAATAGCTTATCAGAGTAGTTAAGGGTCTCCTAGGTTAAGTGTGTGAGGGGCATAAGGAATGGTCACTTTGTATCCTTACCTAGATAACGTCTTAGAGTGCTCCGTTATGGAAGAATGGTTGATTAAGTAGACATGTCTAATAATTAAGGTAGTTAAATATTATTTAGGGTATCTTGAAGTAGGTCATTCATGGGGCGTTGTCTTCTTGCTTTTTACCTAGCAAGTTTTTGATGCCTTGGGAAGAGAATGTCATGTATCTTTGTATGATGTCTTCAGCAGTGAGAAATTATTCTATCTTAGTGTAGTCTATGGGATCTCTTAAGTGTGTTTAAGAGAGTTGTATGGCGGTCGCTTCACACTCACTCAAGTTAAGATTAGAAATCACCTTTTTAGTATGATCTCATGCTCATGTTTTTATGTCTGGTGTGTATCTCCTATAGGTGGTCTTAGGATCATTTAGGTGTGCTAGATAGGGTGTATGGCGACGGTCCTCTCTTTTATTTTCCTTATGAGTCCTTGGATATATTTTAGTGTTAGGATGGCATACTAAGGACGTTCTCTATTGAGGTAATGGACTTCACTGGTAAAACTTGAATTCTTACTATGAAGTTCTTTCAAAACTTTGAATAATTTCCTTATAACTGATTTATTATTGTTTTCCTAAGGTTGTTAAATGTTTTTCTTATGCTATAAATGATATTTAAATCAATTCATGAAAAACATGTTATTTATTAAATGGTCCATTTTCTGGTTTTTGCAGGCTTCTATCTTAGCGTGAGAAAAGCTGTGCTACCAAACCCAACGCCCTTCTTTTTTTCCCTTTTTTACTGAAGTGTGGGAATTGGGGAAGTCTTGATAAGTCATTGAAAGGTTGGATATGTCTCTAGGGTTAAGCTGAAGTATTTGGTGAGTCCTCATCGATGCGAGGACAATATCCACATGTTCTTTTATGTCTTATTCTTTATTTTATGTCTTGAATGGGCATAGTCCCAAGTATTGTATAATCCAAATTTTAGAGTGTTCAATGAGATATTGTAAAGGTTTAATGTTTTAAATGAATGTCTTCCGCTTGTGTAATGATTATGGAAAGAGTTTTTCGTATTTGAAGAAAGTTTTAAATTCTTACTCATTTTAGAATGCTTATTATGTAATCAATGATACGAGTGGATTTGATGAGACTTCTTGAAGTTTCATTTGCCGTGTGGCAACACAAGGATGCTCTAACTTCTAGCGTGTACTTGTGGGTCGTACAAAGTTAGTATTAGAGTATAAGGTTTGGAAGTGTCTTAGTTGTCTCATGAACCACATGTAGTAGAGTCTTGTTGATAATATGAAGCGCACCAGATTATGAATAAGTGGCTATTGGGTGCTAGTAGAAGTTTCATTTCTTCATTCATCTAATCGTGCCTAAGAGCTTTGTATATTGTGTCTTTCCCTTTTTCCCTTATGTGTTTGTCCCTTGAGTGTTACTTTATGAAGATTGTGTTGAGCGAGAGAAAAGATGAGATGTGACTTGTTAAATGAGGTGTGAAAGATTGTGTTGATGACCTTAGGGTTGTTTAGTTACCTTTAAAGGGTAGTGTAGTTGGAACGAATGGTAAGGCATAGTGTTAGAAATGTGAAGGAGTAGTTGTTGAGTAAGTTTAAAGTTGTTTAAGAACAAACCATAGAAATGAAGGTGGTGAGATTTGAAACAGTAAAGGTAAGTTTCTCGTAGTAACAAGGATGTAGTTGTTAGATGGTTATACCTTTCAGAGTCTTTAGTCTTGATTAGGTAGACTTGGGTGAGAAAGTATTAGTAAGGTTTAATGTGCTTTGAGAGAGTTCCTTGTAGTACATGTTATGTTGACTTTAGAATGGGTTTCTCCTAAGTGGTGGAGTATGGAGAGGTGTATGGTTATTGGGAGTGAGGTACCCCTAACCTTTCTTTATGTGTTTATTCAAGCCTAAAACAAAGAGTTCTTAGTAACTTGAATTGTTTAGGAGTCTTTTTTTTGTGAAAAAGTGAGTTCCAAATATTCTCCTTATGATAAACATGTTTTTGTTGAAGTTTTGTTGAATGAGAAAATGAGTTTTCATGCATGGTATCTTCCTCATGGTTCATGTGCGTCTAGTGTAGGTTGCTAATGGTTTCATAAAGATGAATAGTGAGCATATCTAAATGATTATATGAGATTGAATTTTTGAGAATTGATAAGGAATTTGTGAAATGTTGCATTGTTAGATTGTGAAGCATGTTCACTATAAAGCTGCCAGGTATGTCTGCTCATTGTAAGGTTTTGTAAAAATTGACTAACTCATTCTTTGATGGAAATTTGTTGTAATATGGTTAAAACTTATGTATATGAGCGTGAAAATAAATATAAAATGAGTTTTTGTTATTTGGAATGAAGGATGTGAGTTTTATGGCTATGTGAGTTCTAGAATTTATTCTAGTCTCTTGTTGTGTTGTGATTCTCTTAATTATGTGAAATTGATGTTCCTCCTTGATTGTGTGTTTTATGGTATTCTCATGAGTTGTTAAGTTGAGTCTCTACTCTTGGAAGTGTTCGGGCAAGTGTCATTAGACGTCGAATGTTGTCCAAGTGGAGGAGAATATAACACCTCTCAAATGAATTGGGTGAAGCTAGAGACTATCATGATTATAATGATGGTCTGAGGTACTAGAATGGTCTAAAATGTATTATTGAGGCAGTACTAGAGTTTTTGGTGATTTGGAAGTGAAACATTAAGGGACGACCAAGGCGTTTGACGACTAAGTCACCTATGTGCCTCATATGTGGTTATGTGCCTAATTTGTATTTCATGAGTTAATGAGGTCATTATATTAGTTATTATGGTGTTTATAGGCAGTGTGCAAAGTTTCATGATGTTTAGAGGTCAAACGTCCAAGAACGTCCATGACGTTCGAAAGGTTTTCCATGAAACGACCTTATGTGTCTATCCGTGTTTCGTCTACCTTTACATGTTTTTTTGAATGAAATTAAGGTGGTAGGTTCTTAACTTGTATACGAACATATTTGGGTTGGAAATGTCCAGGTACGACTCCACGTAGGACCCACAAGGGGCCCTAGAGGATGACTCCAACTCAAGACTTGAAGCTGCATGGCAGCTTGAATGCACTGCCAAATGACGGCAAGTCGATGGAACGAAGGCTTGTCGACTTGGGGCGTCGATGGAGCCTGCTATTATTAAGGTTGAGCAGCTACAGGAGCAACCAACGAAACTTCCATCGATGGGGCGTGGTATCACCCACGGACCGTCGATACTAGGCATCTATTGTGTTGTGATGTTCTGCCAGATTTCTGTTAAAGCCTGGGGGGTTTTGGGAAATTCACCCCAAGTATTATAAAATAGAAGGACGATTATTTTGGGTTTACATGGGTATTTTAAGAGTATATAAGTCATAAAACTCTCATTTAATCCCTAGAATCTAAATCAAAACTCATTCCCTCCCAAAATTTCTTCAAAAACCTCCATGAGAACTCAAGGTGACGATAGAGCTTGAAGATGGATCTTCAATGAAGTTTCTTCTTCAATTATCATTGGTTTCTTGTAATAAGGTATGGTGGTTGTTCACCTAAGGCTTTCTATCACCTAAGAGTCAATTTCAAAGATGATTTTCAAAGACGAAAAAGTCAAATTTCTACTCTAAGTCTTGGGTTCTTGCATGTAGTGTTTTTAAACATTAAGATATGATATTACTGATGTATAATTAATGATTTCTAATGAAATTCTCCATGAATTCTTGACCTTCTCAAATATCTCAATTTGACTAAATATGGGTTGTGTGATCATGCTTTGATATTAATGAATTCAAGTGTAGATTGTTATGGTCTTTTGATTCATGTACAGATTATGATTGATTGGTTTATAGGCAGTTTCAATTTGATCAATTGATTATTGTATATTCTTATATCCATTTAATATTCAGCTTATTGAATTGTTATTGACCTAATGCTTATGAATTCTAGTGTAGTTTTCTATGGGCTATTAATTGATGTAATAATTGTATTAAATTGATATCTAATTGGTCTAAGATTGATGAATCTATATTTAATTGACCTAGATTGATTGAGTATTATAGTTTATGTATTGAATTGATGTTCATGGCCATGAGTAAGGGCCTATTGGTATTGAATTAGATGATTTAGCTTTGGATTGAAGTGGTGAGATGGAATCAGTGGTATGCTGCCCTTACTCTCTTAAAATTGTATATAGTTTTTGTATTACAATGGTGATTGGTATGGTCCACTTATGGTGGAGGTGCTATGTGAATTCATGTGGCCTTGTAAACGTTACTTTATGCAATATATGAGCATATCTATCTACACATAAAGTAATGTGAAAGTATGTGTTTCTTCTATGCATATTACGAGATTATGTTAGACTATGACTAAGTTCTTGTGTGTGTATAGTCTTAGAGTTGATACATAATTGTTCCTAGTTGAATATATGAGTCTATGATAGTTATATGGATAATGTTTAGTAATTTATATGATTACATACAAATGATAAGGGTCATTCCCTAAGTGCTTCAAAGAATTACTATTGTATAGTGGAACAAAGTAAAGAATGTTTTGTCTTATTGGTAGACTTGTGTCCATTACTTGAATCCATGTATGAATGATATGTGAATAATGATTGTCTTGACTAGGTTAGGCGTAATGCCCCTTGTCATGGTATGAAATGAATGATATGTTAGACCTTAGATGATTTTTAACAAGGTCATGACGTGGAACCCTAAAGCTAGTGGTAAAGGTAGAAATGAAGTCAAGAACCGTAATGGAAATTCGGGCATGTTACATGATAATGCATTAGGGGTTGGTTTGTCTGTAACGACATCATATAACCTTAGGAAAGTCATGATGAGGCTATCTTAGTCCACATAGAAGTGCCGCCCTAGTTGACCTTTTTTTGTTAGGGTGAATGTGATTGATTTTATGAACTAAACTAAGGAACTCTTCATGTGATTATTCAATATCAATTACTCTATGAAAAAGGCTAGCACTTCTTGAGTGTGGTCATGGGAAGGTAGATCTACTTGACAAGGAAACTAGAGTACAATTACCGTTTTACTTGGACGGAGATTAGAATCTAAGCCCTTCATATTCCGTAAACCACGTCCTAAAAGGATTGTCCTATTCTACCCTTAGCAAGTAAAACAACCCTCATTGAGTAGGTTTAGAAATCCGGATTCCCAGTCAAGATATCATGGTCTAATTTAGTTATTGACTATTCTTATCATATGGATGCCTAATAGCAATTAGAAGAAGTTTTTATGAAGTTTATGGTGGTGGTCTGGGGCGCTATCTAGACGTGTCACAATAGACCTTTGAAGGTGTTTAGTTTAGAGTCTGTAGTCTTTGTCCAAGACCACTACAGTGAATGTGTCCTTATGTGCCTGAATGAGTTTTAAATGACTAATGGGTATGACTTAGTTAAGAAAGTATAATTAAAATAAATGATAAGTACTTATCTAGAGTAGTTTAAGGTTGGTATATTTAGATGTGAAGGGGCATATGAATGTCATTCGTATCTTATACCTAGATAAGTCCCTTAAGAAGACTCTTGTTAGAAATGGTTGATTATGGTAGACTTATCTAGCCTTAGTTGTCTCAACGATTCTTCGGTAATCTTTAGGAGTTCAATAATGGACGCTATCTTTCTTGTTCCTTAAGTAATATTTTGATATCCTTTTAAATTACCTAAGATTGTCAATATTATCTATCTCTTGATGTATTAAGTTAGAATATTCGATCTTAGTTAGTCTAAGGATCGCTTAGGTTTTATAAGGGATTATTTGTGGGGGAGGGGCGGGTCCACTTCCAACACTCACTCAAGTTAGAATTAGAATTACCATTGCTAGGAGGATATCATGCTCATGTATTTATGTGTTTGGTGTGTATCTCATTATAGGTGGTCTTAATGATCATTTAGGTATGCCTAGATAGGGTGTATGGGTGGTCTCTCTTTGTCTTACTTAAGGGACTCTTAGGATATCTTTTAGTGAGAGGATTTCTTGTTATGAAGTGCTCTATGTGAAGTCAATGGACTTCACTGGACAGAACTTCACTGTAACAGTGAATTTGCTTACTGTGAAGTTGTTCCAGAAATGTGAATAATTGCTTGAATGATTTATTATGTGTTCCTAAGGTGTTAAATGATATTCTTATGCTTAAAGTATGATGTTTTAATAAAAATTCATGAAAATCATGTTAATTATTAAATGTCCCTTTTTCATGATTTTTGCATGGCTTCCATACTTAGTGCATATAATGTGCTAACCCCTTCTTTTCCCTTTTGACTGAAGTGTAGGGAATTGTAAGTCCTGAAATGCCAGGAAGTATGAGTAGGTTTGTAAGGGTTGAAGATGAAGGATTGTTGATTCCGCATCTGATGCGAGGACAATATCGACATTTGTTTTCTTTATGTCCGTGAGTCTTTATTTTTATGGTCTTGGTATGGCTTAGTCCCACCTATTGTAGACTCCAAATTTTTAGATGGTTTCAATGATATTTATAAAGTTTTATGTTTTAATGAAAGTCCTCTGCTTGTGAATTATTATGGAAGATTTCTTCTATGTGTGAAGAAAGTATTTAAATTCTTAGAAGAAAGGTTTAATTCTTACCTCTTTAATCGAATGTTTCCTTTTGCAATGAATGATACGAGTGGCTTTTATGAGACATCTTGAAGTCTCATTTGCCGTGTAGCGACACAAGGATGCTCTAACTTCTAGGTTATATTTGCTGGTTGTTACAAGAAATTATTAGGGCAAAATTTGGGTCTCCATCTACGTTTGGTAAAAAATATGGTATGTCATCTTATTTGACATTTTAAGCCGTAAAAACTTTTTTTTCATTTTAGAACTCCCTAACCCCACAAATTTTGAAAGAAAAAAAGGGGGGGTTTCTAATGGAGTATTTCACAGCTGGCTGGGTATGTTTTTTGACTATTTCTACCATTTAAGGTTGATTCCATAGAAATGCGATCTCTGAATGTAGCAATCGATTTCCCCTACAATTAGCTGCGTTTGGAGCTAGTTTTTGTAGATTTATATTGTTTTTTATTGGTGTTCCTTCATGTTTTACACTTTTTTTACTCAGGTAATCATATTCTTATTCTTTTATGATTTTTTTATGAAGTTCTCTAGATGTTTCATCATGTTTGGGCCGTATAACAAATCTGCCAATTTATGCACTGTCATGAATTGCATATAGGTGAGGACTAGCTTCATATTTATAATCTTTGCAAAGATTATAATGTAAGGAACAACTTTAATAAGAAACTACGGGCATTCCAACGTTCATTGGAAAGGTATGCTAAGGCTAATCTTTGCTTTTCATTTTAGCACCACTCCTGGGATATTCTTAAAATGTCGAATGTAGTATTTTGCTATTCTCTTTATAGAAAAATATTATTTTAAAGGCATTGAGATCTCAGCTAAATTATTTTGATGATTATATTATTTTGATATTCCACTTCATCGGAGAAATAGAGTATTTGACATCTACATTTCCTTTTATCCCTTTCCATGATTGTTTATTTGCACTTATGAATTCTTACTATTCTTTGGGTGCTTTGACATAAAATACAACCCTCATTTCCCACTAAATATAAAATCAAAAATCTTTGAAGTAACTCAGAGTCTTCAAAACTCTCACTTAGTTAATTCCTGTTTAACTTATTAAACACACTCATTTTGAAATCGTATTATTTATTGAACAAAGTAGAAGGAAATAGGAAAAACTTAAACTTATTATAAATTATGAAGTTTAGGTTACTTTCTAACTTTCGAGAGAAGTTTTTTAAGCTTAGATGGAAAAACATATGAGGTTCGATGAGATTTTATATGCCATAGGAAAGTTATTACGGGATCATGATAACAAGATTACAAAGAGGCAAAGATTGGAACATTACAACGGTAACATATATGTGTTATCAATCTATGACATGACATTCTACTCATTCTACTTCTGAGATATAATCAGAAGGGGTAAGGGTTTTATTTCTTGTAATTGATATGTAATGGACAACGATGGCCTCATCTTGGCGAATATGAAGTCGATTAGCTATTAGGAAGCACCACAATTGCTAGTATTTAGTTTACTATGTTATGCATTTGAATCTATATATATGCATTCACGACATACATTTATTCGAGCATACCCTGAATATTTAAATAGTAGGAGACAAAATATAATCCATGGAGATCATTTAAGTATAAGTTTTAGTTTTGGGGTACTGTATTACCATTTTATGGTAACTGTTTATAATTCTACTTTCCACTTTACATACAAGTACATTTTTAATTGTACTGACGTCACATTGCCTAGGTACGTTTCTATTTATGCAATGTGAGCAGTTTAAGGCATGAATTCTTATTGACCCACCTGCTAGGATTCGAGTTCATATTTGAGTTGGTAAACTCCATTTTGTCTTGACGCTATCAGAAGATGTTTACTTTTGTTGTACATTTTGTGTATAGTTAGGGAGTTTTCCTGACAGTGCTTATATCACTTAGATAGGCTATTCTGGACACAATATCTAGGGTTTTCGGTTGGGGGCCTACGTTCAATCTCAAAACCCATAATACTTTGACGTACTATTATATATATATTTGCTGTATCAGTAAGATTGTCTTCGTTTCGGCCTCGTCAGATTGCTAGTATATCATTATTTTTATGGATTTTATACCATTGTTTTATGTGGTTTATTATCATTTAGGTCATGAACTTCAGGGTATAGGCTTCACTATTTACAGGTTGTGTTGCCCAATCTTTTTGTCTCACAATTTGATTAGCTAGTATGCTTTAGTAGGTTACTTGATCAAATAGTGTATCGACTGTCTGTTACACTCCCTATTTTGGGAGTGACATTAATCAACTGTATTAAGGTCTCGTGGAGAGTGACGTGAATTTTAGATTTCTGAAGTTGATTCTATGGTTGACCAATATATACAGTAGGAATTTCTTCGAACCGTATTTCCAAAAGGTAGGATTTTTGTACTAATATTTTTAAGGGTATTTGGGTCTTTTGCTATGTATTAAATGCATACAATATGTAATCTTACCCTATTTCTAGGTCCTATAAATACCCTTGTATCGCTAAAACTACCTAACTCAAATGCTCAATTTACATCAACATTCTTCTTCCTCAAATCTCTCTCAAGTTCAAGGAAGAAGAAGCTTGGGTTTCCAAATCAAAAATTCCTTTTCATCATTTATTTTGGGATTTGATCCTCAATGTGTATAGGGTTTCATCAATGACGTTCATTTACCCATTGATCCCCTAAGGTTTCGCAGTTCTCAAAGTTCAGTTTCACTAATTTGCTTAGGTGTTCGTTTAGTTCCTCATGAGTTCTAATTGTGTTTATTCATTGTTTGATTTTGATATTTTTGTGATACTTTATTCAATTAAATGCTTTTCAATTGACATCACATGAACCATACATTGATCATGATGTTTTTACTAACAACTTTAAAATACATGAGTTTATGAATAAACTAAGACATAGTATTTATTGAACATAATTGTAAGATAATATAAGTTACCATTATAGAAGAGAAGTAAATTTAAGGCAGTTCACTACAAGAAAATGGAAATGGGGAAGCCTGAAATTTATTTCTCTATTATAATGGGTACCTTATAATTATGGGGTAGCCTGAAATTTACTTCTCTTGCATAATGTATAATTCATAATTATCTTGCAATTAAGTTCAAATAATCGTAGTTTCTTCATTAAATGATCTTTGAAAGTTCATAGTAAAAAATCATGATACATATATGGGTTCATGTGATATCAATTGCAAATTATGTAATTGAATAAAAACCATCATAATAAGATCAAAATAAAAAAATGAAGCAACACAATTAGAACTCATGAGGAATTAAATGAAAACTTAATCAAATTGATGAAACTGAACTTTAAGAATTGTGAAACCTTTGGGGTTGAATGCCTGAATGAATTCATTGATGAAAACTTACATACTTTGAGGAGCCAATCACAAAAGAAATGAAGAAAAAGAGGTCTTTATTTGGAAAGCCAAGATTCTTCTTCCTTAAACTTGAGAAAGAGTTGAGGAAGATGAAGGGGTGTTAAATAGGTAGAGAAGATGAAGCACCCCCTCTTTCATGTAATGTCTTCTTTTGTGCACTTTTTTTCCAATGAAATAAATTGGTGTTAAATGGATGGACAAAATGAAGCAACCCCTCTTTCAAGAAAATTTAGGAGTTAGTACATGCACAAAACCCTTTGTCTTCCCAATGTGCACCGAATATAACTAACGGATTTTTTTATTTTTTCTTTCGCTTTCTAGAAAATATTAATTTAAATAGAATACATTGAACCATAAAGGGTCCTATTTTATTTTATTCATTAATTGAATAAACCTTAAATGGACCATCTTAAAACTTCAATGTCCATTGTAGGTAAACTGCATTTGATTATAATCATGAAGCTCACCCAAAATGTTGTTTTAGAAAGTAAATTTTTGTGCCTAACATAAAATTCAAACATCTAATTTATTAAATCAATAAAGATTAAAATAAAAATTAAATTCAAAAAGAAAGAAAACTAAATCTTTAAAAAAAACTACCAAGAAATCACATAATTCGAGTATAACATGACTTATGTGGTTAAATATGTTGCAATTATGCATAGTTGGATAGATGGTGAGAGGATCAAAAGATAGATATAGCTTTTAGAGTGAATCGAGGTCGCTAAAAAACTCACCAGATTATTTATATGAAACATATATCCATGGATAACTCTACACATTTATGTAAGCTATGGTTTATTTGATGGAGATGAACAAAACTTCATAAATCAAAAAAGTATTTTAATTATTTGTTTTCGGTTTTTCTTAGATCTCTGAAACTCATGGCTAGCCAAAGCGTACATAGTTTGTGGTAGTGTTATATTAAGGATGGTGAAGAAGCATGGTGAACCTGTTAAAGTGATTTATTGTCGACGATTGAGGCCGGCGGCGATTGGTGATTGTGGTGGTTATTAGGAATACAAGGGGAGAAGAACAATTAAAAGATATTATGGATAAAAATCATATTTTTTGAAGTCGTTGGTTTTTTGTGATAGGGTCAATGAGAGCCATTGTATCAATAAATTTTTGGAATTGTAGAGATTTAATATGATTTCAGAGTTTATTGGATCAGGTTTGGAATTAATTGGGCTGTCAAAATTGGATTATAATTATCCCAAATTTAATAAATATGAGAGTCATTTGCGGACATTCGAAATATTTTAAATATAGAAAGATAATACCAGAAAATTAGTAAAACATTAAATACGAGAATGACCGCTTCTATATTCACATGCCAGTGTGTTATTAAATAAGATAAAATTAGTTGTTTCACAACGTGTCGCCTCTTTTATTGGAAAAATTAGGATATTTTCATCCATAGCCAATGAACGAATGGCGTGATTTCTTTATTTATTTAATACTCCATTGAAAGAAATTGTGAAAAATATGACATAACCTAGATTTCAACTTTTCCTACGTGTCCTTGGCTAGAAAGAAACTAGGTCAGTGTAGTTCGTGAAAATTCGATAGTAGAACAGTCAAACATAGTGGTCAAAAAGTTGCTTGTTGTTGTTTTTCACATCTACTATCTATAATTTTAATATGAGAAAATACCTAGAGAATTATTTTACACTACATTGAAGGATTTACAAGATCCTGATTAGTTTATGTGTCTTCTTAGGGCGGTGTGTTGATCCTTGGCTTGCTTTCTACGTCATCTTTAAGATTTATATTGATTCTCTCTTGGCATAATCAGTATTTTTGTCAAGTGCATGTTCTTGACTTGAGTTGGATATAGAACTAAGACTTCAAAGGCATATTTCCCAGAGAGTTTCAAAAAGGAAGTTTTGTCCTTGTCGATAGACATAAGATTGGGGAGTATTACTCAAAGTATTAATATGGTGTGCATTGCACATGAATGAAAGACTGGTTTTTTATCCCCAAGACAATCATATGGTGTTGTGTATTAAGGAATAAAGGATCGATGTGTATTACACATGAATGAAAGAGTGTTGCTTATTTCACATGAATAAAAGACTGGTGTGTACTGCACATAATTTGTCATACTAATTATGGAATAAGACTAGACGTATTAATTACTAAAAGTTTTTGAATTGAGCTGCAAAAAATACAAATAGTATGTGGTGAAACACCAAAAAGTGTGAACACTTTTGAGAACCATTTTTTGTGAGGTTTCATCTTTCTAACATGTGATAATGTATTTTATTTTATCTGGTTGTTGATCTAAATAAAGAGAAACATTTTAGTTTAAAAGTTTTAGTTTGTTTGTAGCCTTTATTTTTTTATAACTCAACATTACATTCGACCAATTTGTCAAATTATAACTCAAATCCTTGTCTAAATAACTTTTCTAAGGCTTCCTATTTTGTTATTAATCATTAGTCCTTTTATTTTGTTTGTTTCTTAGTACTATTAAATGCCATGGTGCCATTGATTTCCTAGAGAACGATTTCCCCTTTTGAATATTTTTCATGGACTGAGAGAATTATAGTATCCTTCAACACAAATACTTTTGTGAAAAAGCATCCAAGTTTGTTTAGTCCATGAGCAAAAACTTTTTTTAGTCCATCAGTAAGGTGCAATATTCCTTTGGACAATAGTTTCTTGATAAGATATGGACTTTAGCAATTTGGAGCAAACTTTCCCTTAACTTATTTATGGTACGGAAGAATGCATTTTAATACAAGTTGTACTTCTTGAAAATGTCTTATGTACACCCTTTTGTTATATACATGAGATATACTTTGCTGATAAAGCTTGCCAAAAAAATTCGTCCACCAATCCTTTTTCATCGACTAATGTCAGCTAATCTAATCGACTTTTTACCCATTGTATATAGTCAATTTTAACTTCCATAATAATTCAGAGATATTGAATTTCAACTCATGTTGGTGTTACCCCCTTGGTTTCATACACCAGCATGTAAGGGGTTGCACCATTCAGTGTCTTTTTTTGTACGATATCCCAAATGTGTGAATGGTAACTTTTCATGCCATTTTCTGGTGCACTGAATAATATTTATGAGGAGTTTTTTTGCTGTTTTTTAATCTTCCACACCATTTGGGTTTTGTCGTGTGGAGTAGAATTTGGAATGATGCACAATTTGATTGTATGCAGATTTGTTCTATTTCCTTATGTTCCTACGTGTTTTATGTGATGATAGTCTGGGTTACAAAATATAAATGAGGCATAAATGGAAAAAATCCACGACTTCTTATTAGTGACTACTTTAAAAGTACAACCTCCACATATTTTGTGAATTAATCACTTGCAACGAAAAAAAACTAATGTCCTTTTCAAGCTATTGTCTCAATTTGACTGATAACATCCACACCTCGTGCGGCGAAGGTACAATGAGAGGGCATAGAGTGTAACTCTCAAAGAGGTGAATAAATTAAGGCGTTGACAGTGATGATATTTTTTCACAAAGAGAAAGCAATCTCATTCCATCGTAAGCTAGTAATACACTAACCGAAGTAACCTTTATATCAAGGATATATCATACATGTGTTATTCACATATCTCAACATGTACTTAATTTATGATTTACTAGTCTTTTTTAGTATCCACACATAAATGAAAATTTAAAATTTGGAGTTCGTTTATATTAAATTTCCATCTAAAAGAAACCACCAGCCAGGCGCCTAATAAGTTTCTATCTTCCATTAGCATGTTATGGATATTTTTTGAAAAATGCTTGGTGTCTAGGTACCATCCGTTACCATTTGGTTCTACTTATATTTTCTGTGAATAGTAGTGTTGGTCACAATTGAATTTTAAAGAGGTTGATCATTAAGGCTTCTGAGTTCCATTCACATACCGCTTGCCGAATAGGAAAATTAGAACTCCAACACAATCAATTATTGTACTTCCAAATCTTTTCATTATTTAGACCCATAGTTTCTGCTAGTACAATATGTGTTATTTCTGAAGAAAGAAAAAAAGTCGACAGCTGCAGGATGTGATGCCCTGTTGGTCTATATTGAGGAATTGTCTCCAATCCCTTATGCCTTTTGAATGAATACTATCAAAGAAAACTCAAGGCATGATGAATGAATTTTGTGATCACCTTATTATGATGTTATTTTTATTTTTACTTGTATTTGTTGTTTGATAATGTTATTTTTATTGTCTTCTATTTTTAAAAAAGAAAATCTCCCAAAGTGTCAATTTGATTGAACTTGGCTTAATTTGAATTAATTTAGTAGATCAAACACTATATAAAATCTATATGATAACTATCGCTCAAGTTTAATCTTTTCCAATTCATAATTTTTTGATCTCTAAGGACTCTCGTTCTTACCCTATCTCTACAAGACCATAAAAACAGATTATGGTTCTGTTATTTTTTATGTTTTCCCCTCTCTCCTTTATTTCCAACAAATATTTCTCCACTGGAGCCTCCACCACAGTTGGCCGCCGCCGTTGGCACCCAAAAAATTTGTAGAAATATTACTTTAAACTTTCACCAATTCTTCCTTCCACCCTCCTGTACACCTATTCATAAACCACTTATTCTTATTCCTAGCCAAACATCATCGATTTAAGAAAAAATTGAATACTACTATCACATTCTTTTTAGATTTATGGCATTTCGATCATCCCATTGTAAACACCCTCTAATTACGAATTAGGTGATCATACACGTTTCATGGTATTTTGAAGTTCTAAATAGGTCTATAATAGTGGTTTAGAAGGTAGATTTAAAGTTGGAGTGTTGTAAGTGAAATGGTCCAAGACGTTTAATGTTTCGCCTTGAAACGTGTTTGTGTGTATTAGTGTTTCTTGTCATGTTTTACGTGTTCATTTTGTTTGAAATTACTGTGAGAGGTTCCTAACATGTATACGAGTGTATTTGGGGTGGAAGCGTCTGGGTATGACTTCTCAAGGACCGTCTTAGGGTTCCTTGAGGAGGACCCAAACCTTGGGATAGAAAGCTACCCAAGGCAGCTGAATTTGTGCATTAAGGGAACAAGTCTGCGTCGCGGACTTGTTTCAGCAAAGGGCCTATTTTGTCCGGAGTTGAGGTCCATGTCTAAAAATCCACTATTTTGGAATTTATTTTTAAAAATCTTGCAGGATCAGCTCCGTTTCATTGACTTTTTTCTTGAGGATAGTTCTGTAAATTTAAGTTAACTTTGACTTGTCGAAAAAGGTAAAATTAATGTGACGGTATTTTGGGTACTTTGGTAATTGGTTATTGACAGTTTTTAATTCATATTTAACCCCTTAAACAAGACAAAACCCCATTATCCAAAAAGAAATCAAAGATCTAAAACCCTCTTCGCTTCAAAATTCTCTCAATCATCTATTTGAGGTAAAACTCAAGGTGCAGCAGAAGGTGAATTCTCAAGAGGTTTCTTATCCAAATTGACTAGGTTTTTATGAATTATGTTATGGTTTTCATCCTTGAATCTTCTTTCTTCAAGGATCCAAACTTCAAAGTGTTTTCCAAGATTTTTCAAAGATGAATTCTCCTATTTTGATAATCTAGCCATACATTCTTGCATAAAACATTTTGAATCAATGATTTATGATTGAATTGATGTTAAGTTGATTATCCTAAGCTAAAAAGTCCATGAACTCATACAAATCATGAAACTCTTATTTTGATTATTTTATGGGTGATTTGATCATGTATTTATTGTATTGATATTCGTAGTTTACTTTCGGTATGAATCATGTAGAAGCTGTTAGAATTGTTTATAGGTTCCCTAATGGATAAATTTCATATTTGTATATGTGATTGATAGGTATTTAGATTAATATTGGTTTGAATTGGTAATTATGGTTATCTCGTAGGGCTATATGTATTGGCAGTGGTTTGAAATTGTCTATGGATTGGAGATGTTGATGTTTGAATAGTGGTATGTTGACCTAACGTCTTCTATCTTGTATAGTATATGTGCTTCATTGTGATGTTTGGTATAGTGCACTAGTGGTGGTGGTTCTTGTGATATACTTGTGAAGAATGTGGCATAGTCGGTATTACTTTCATAAATTGCGATGTCTTTAGGTGTGTATATTTTCTGTTAAAATAAAACTTCCTAGTTGACTGTATAAGTCTTTTGATGAAGTATGTTAAGGTTTCTATAGGAGTGAATAGGGTGATTTATGCTTACTAGCTTTGATGATTGCTTATGTAGGCTTAGAGAGGGTGTATGGGCGTTCTCTTCATGTCTTACTTAGGTGAGTCGTAGAGTAATTCTAGCTAGGGAGTTTAATTGATGAAATTGGAATAATTCTTAGATGTAGTAGTTCTAAAAGATCAAATGTTGTGTGAAGGGGTTGTATGGGCTGGAGCGACTTCATCACTCACTTCAAGTGGCCTAAGAGAACATGCGTCTAGGAGGGTCTCATATTATTATATTTGAATTGATCTTGATACTATATTGTAGGGTTGGACTTAATGTTGAATGGTGTTAATGTGGTTTCTTATACTTATGTTATGAAGGTTATCTCTAAAAAGAGGCATGATTTATATAAATGTCCTTTTATCATGATTTTATGCATTACACCATTCTTAGGTGCATTCTAGTGTACTAATTCCATATATTTTTTCTATCTCTAAAGGTGTAGGAAGAAATTGAGAGGAGTACTTGAAGTGAATCATGGACATTTGTATTCATTCAAGAAAATTTGGGGTATGTCCTCAATTTATTTGAGGACATAACTATGTTTAGTTTTTTTCTATTAAATATATTGTAATAGACTTAGATATTTCGATATTGTATTGTATGGGCAGTGTCCCAAGATATTCGTGTGTCTAAGATGACGATTTGAGACTTATCTTTTCATAGTTTTTATACATGTATGGTATCAATGATGTCAGAACTTTTTTAATTCTGCACTACTTTTCATACATGTATGTTATGAATGATGTCAAAAGGCTTATAGAAGACCTCTGAGAGGTAGAGTACTCCGTTTTACGACTTGAAGGATGCACTAGGGTGTGCTCTCGGATTGTGAAAAACTTGGTATCAGAGCACAGGTTATGAAGTAGTCTTAGGAATCAAAAGTCTCATAAAGCCACGTCTAGTAGAGTCTTGTTCATCAGTGTGAGTCGCCTCACACGTATGACCGAGAGGCTAAATCATGATAGTTCTCCACTTTCTTCATCACACTTGTGTTGTGCCATAGATTTAAAAGTTATGAGTGTCCTTCTTAATGCTTTCCCTTGTATTTATAATAGATTACTACTAGAAGGATGGACTCTAAGAGAAGAAAATGAATGAGGGAGTTCCTCCCCTAGTTGAGAAAGTTATAAACGTTCTCCAAGGTGGAAAAGCTCCACATGGTGTTCATTCTCCTCAAGGTGATCAAGTTCCTATTGAGGGTCAAGGGAATGAGGTTCCAATGGTTGCCCCAAAAATGACTAATAGGGTGATTAAAGAAGCTCTTCTCACCCTAGCCCAAGCTATGATAACTTATGTAACCAGAGATATTGGGCAAAGGTGAATGCTTCGGAGCGTACCATGACCTCTAGGTTGAGATACTTTATGAGGATGAATCCTCCTATCTTTCTTGGCTCTATGTTGGGAGAGGATCCCTTAGAGTTTCTTTATTCTGTGTACAAGGTGTTGAGTTTCATAGGGGTTACTTCTAGGGAGGAGGTGGAGTTAGCTTCGTACCAATTGAGGGAGGTTGCTCAAGTATGATACACTTTTAGGGAAGATAATAGGTCGGTTGATTCAGGTCCCATAGAGTGGGAACAGCTTAAGGAAGCCTTCTTAGGAATGTACTTTCCCTGTGAGAGGACGGAGGTGAAGGTTGATGATTTCATTAACCTTAGGCAATGGAATATGTGTGTTGAAGATCATTCTTTGAAGTTCACCTTGTTATCAAGGTATGCTTCATCCTTGTTGTCTAAACCTAGTGATGACATGAGTAGGTTTGTGATCGGTATTGCCGACCTTGTGAAAGAAGAGTGCGTACAGTCATGCTCCATAATGACATGAACTTTTCTAGGCTTATGGTGCATGACAAACATCATGAAGAGTTCTAACTTAGTAGTCTCAAGGAAATTTTAAGAGGAGTAATCAATGAGAAAAACCAACCTAGGTTTTAAGGAATAGTCTCCAATGCATAAGGATCTAGTTGCTCCAGGTCAAATGAGGGGGGTAGTGATTCTCGATTGTGTTGAGAGTCACTTGTTTACTTGTGGAAGAAAATTTGGGAAATGTTTTTTAGTCGGTTGGACCGGGTGGTGGTGGGACCTCGTTTTGCAAAGGTCATGGTCATCAGGCGAGTAGTGATGTCCTACTATTGTAGCTAGAGGGAAAGAGGCCAAGCAAGTTTCTCCTAGTGCTCCGAAAGGCGATGCTCCGAAGAGGAATCACTTCTATGTTCTTCAAGCTATCAGGAGCAAATTCGGTGGTTGATGTAAATAAGTTATAGTTTTCTCTCTTGTGTTGTATGAGGTTCCTTAAGTGGGGAGATGGGTGAGTAGTGAGTTTTAGTTGTTGTATCTTCTGTCTATTATATTCACTTTTCGAGAGTTAGCAGATCATAGTAGTCGAAAGTTGTGGGTATGTGTTGCAATTTTGTTTGGGAGATCTTGTGAAAATGAATTTCATATAATCTCGTGAATCGTGCATTTCTGAGTTTTGAGTATGGGTGAAACATTTTTATATGTTGTATTTATATTTCATGCGTCCACCAGAAATTGCTTAATGTTGCATGTGTTTGTTAATTTGGATGTTTCATGTAACTTTTGGCACTTTACTAAAGAGATTTAGCGCTTCACTATATGAAATTTTTACATTTGATAAATGTTCTTTTATAAAAATGGTATCAAGTGCACAATGGCGACGTAATGAGCAAATTAATGTGTTGAGAAGGACATTCCTCTATAGAAATACGAATTGAGTATTATTTCATGATGTGTTGAGGCTTATTAATTCTACATTCTTGTTGTGTTTGAGTCCCTTGATTATTGTGGAATAAGGGTTTCTTCATATATATGTGTATGTGTATTCTGTGGTATGGTTATTTGCTGCTAGATTGAGTTCTATCTCTTGATGGTGCCTAATGTATAGCGAGTGTCATTCAAAATGCGGTTAAGCAGATCTAACACGGTTCTCATGAGGTTTGGAAGTGTATAAAATGGCCTATAATAAATGTCAGATAATGTTTATAATTTGAAGGGTTTGGAAGTGAAAATTCCCAAGAACGTCCAAGACGTGTGAAAGTTGTTGCCTTGAAACATGCTTTTTGTCTTAGTGGTCTCTGGATATTTTACGTGTTCCTGTGGTTGAATGAAATTGATTGGTAAGGTCTAACTTGTATGAGTGTTATTTGGGATGGAAATGTCGAGGCACTATCCCCAAGGACCGCCTTAGGGGTCCTGAGGAGACCAAACCTTTGGCTAAAAGCAGCCCACGGGAGTAGAGAGCATTGTTCAAGCAGGCGAAACCAGCAAGCCAGCCGTCACGGACATGGTTCAACAAAGGGCCTATTTTGGCTTGCGTCGTGGTCCATATCAAAGACTCCACTGTTTCAGAATTTAGTATTAAAAATCATGCGGGAGCAGCTCCGCGTCGCAGACTTGTTTCCCAACAGTAGTGCCCAAAATATGTTAAGTTTGACTTGTCTAAAAAGGTCAAATTGATGTGGGGGTATTTTGGGTACTTTGAGAGTCAATTATTGGCGGTTTTAAGTCATATTTAACCCCTTTACCAATACAAAACCTCATTACCCAATAATAATTCAAAAATTAAAAACATTTTTCTCTTCCAAATTCTGTCAAACATCCATTAAAGGGAAAATTCAAGTTGAGCATAAGGTGATTTGTAAAGAGGTTGCATTTTTCAAATTTACTGGGTTTTCATTGAATTAAGGTATGGTTTTCCATCCTTGAAATTTCTTTCTTGAAGAAACCAAAACTTCAAGGGTTTCCAACGATTTCTCAAAGATTAATTATCCAGTTGATATCTTAGACATTAGTTTCTTGCATAAAACGTTTTGAATAATGGATTATGATTTGAATTGAAATTAAGTGATGATTCTAAGTTAAAAACCCATGAACCATCAATCATGAAATCATTATCTGACTATTTCATGGGGTGATTTTGATCATTGTATCTGTTGTATTGAATTCATGTATAGGTGCTTTGTGAATTATGTCAGAAGCATTATAATTATATATAGGCTGTCCTAATTGGATGATTTCATATTGTATTATGTTTATTTATGGTAAATTTTAAGTATTGGTTTAAATTTCTGATTATGGTTAATGGTAAGAGCCTTTGTGTATTGGAATGGTTGAATTTGCTATGGATTGGAGATGTTTATGTGGGATGGTTGTTTGTTGACTTAACCTCTTATATATCGTATAGTATAGATGTTTCCATTGTGATGTTTGGTATGTTCCACTTATGGTGGCGGTTCTTATGTGTTATACTTGTGAAGAATGTGGCCTTGTCGGCATTACTTTCATGAATTGTGATATTACCACGCTGTGACTTGTGATGTTGATCAAGTGAAGGATTATTTTGATTGATATAATATGTACAAACTAAAAGTCGTTTTCTCTTATTTGATTATGGGGGATCAACTGATGACTATAGTGTGTATTTAGGTGTGTATTAACTGATGGTGGACGTATAATGCGCCTAGTTGTCTAATTAGTCTAATGATGAAGTATGTTAAGGTTTTCTATAAGAGTGAATAAGGTGATTGATAGTTTACTTGGTTGAACCTATGTTCTTCTTGAATGTTATGCTATATGTGATAATGTGAAATATGTGTTTCTTGTTTTGGTTGACGTATGTCCCTTACTTGATAAATGAAGATAATGAATATGACTCTTGACCTAGTAGGCGAAAGCACCTTTGTCATTTATGTATATTTGTGATTGAAATATGATCTTGAAAATCGTTAACAGGGTCATTTGTGTGAAACCTTCAACGTAGATAGAAGGTTATGATATCCTTAAAGTTGAAAATCATAATGGTATCCTTCTTGTGAGAATGATGGACTTAGAGGTTGGTTGGTTATAAAGGCATGAAATTATCCTTAGATTCTCATTCTCCAAGTTTGGTAGGTCCTCATCTTCCGATGACGATTACACTATCTAGCTATCGATGTTGTTTTAGTTTAAAGAATTTTAGTTCTTTCTCTTTCATTTGAAGAGTATTGTTGTATATGCCTATATGTGGCTTTAGTTGTAATGAAGTATGGGTTATGACTAAATGTCGTACTCATTCTAGATGGTTTAAATGTGAGACTTATCCTATACTTCCTATTAGAATATATTGTTATATTGTGTATGTGAAAATTTAAGAAGAAGACTATGTAGTTCTTCCAATGCGAGGAGTCTATGTAAACTTCGTATGTATATATTATGTTTATGCGAGAGGTGTATGTAAAACTCATTGTGTAAGAGTAGATGAAAAGTTTAAAAATTTTCGCAAGTTAACCTATGATATGTTATGACCAGTGCTATGAGTCTAACCTAAATCCTCTCCGAGGATGACGATGCCGGTTACGTCTAGGGTGTTCTCCCAGATGTGAAAAACTTCATATTAGCGCATAAGGTTGAATTTTTTTTAGAATTTATGTCTCACTAAACCACGTCTATGTAGATTTTTATTCATAATTGTGGACCGTGCTACACTTACGAATGAGAGACTATGTGATGCTTAAGAAATCCTCATATTCTTGTATTCATATGTCGCTCCTCTACAGTCTACATTATATGTTCTTTTTACCTAAGACATAAATTGGGTTATAGGTATGAATACTCGAAGGTCAGCTACTAGAAGGGACCAGGAAGGGATTACTAATGCGAGGCTCATTACAACCGAGCTCCTTCGCAAGACAATAAAGTTCCTCCACTTGAACAAGTTGCTATGGGTGATCAACTTCTGGTTGCTCCTCCATCGATGAACGATGAGAGATAAGGGAATATTTTTTAAATTTGGTCCAATCCATGACTTCCCAAGCTAATGTCGTCACTTCTAAATTCCATGTCATGACGAGTGAATTGAGAAGTTAGACCCCATGTGACTCATCATTGTAGCACTACTAGGATGAACCTCCTATGTTCTTTGGGTCAAACGCGAATGAAGACCCTCAAGATTTCCTAGATGAATTCTACAAGATTTTATTTTCTATGGGTGTTACTACGAGTAAAAAGTCCGAGTTGGACGCTTATCAACTCAAAGATGCGGCGCAAATTTGGTATACCCAATGGAGGTGACAATACGGTGCTAAGAGGTGGTCTTTTGACTTGGGGGATATTCAACAAAGCCTTCAATGTAGGTTCTTTCCGAGAGAAATGAATGAAGCTAAGGTGAAAGAATTCATCAACCTTCATCAAGGAGGTACGAGTGTACTTGACCACTCCTTAAAGTGTACATAATTGTCTAAGTGTGCTCCATCCTTGGTGTCTAAACCAAGGTATGAGATGAGTTGTTTCCTTTCTGAGTGTTCGATGACTTTGTGGAAGAATATAGTTCGGCTATGCTTCATGATAATATGAATATTTATCTTCTAATGGTTCATGCTCAAAAAGTGGAAGAATGTAGACAAAAGAGGAAGAATAGAAAGGCCAAGAGGGCCAGGTCTTCTAAAAGTGGTTCTTAAAAAGGTTGGTTGGAAATTCAAGATAAGCCTAGATTTAAGAAGAGGTTCTCCAATTAAGTACCTTCTAAATTTTCCAAAGTACGTGTTGATAGGGTGTCTAACCCGAAGTCTCAAAAGGGAAGAGCTACTAGTTCACCAAAAAAGAAGTCTACTCGTGGAATCTGTGTAAACAGACACATGGTTGAATGCCTTTTTTGAACGGACAATTTTTTCAACTGTGATAAAAGTGGTCACAAGGTTAGATATTTCCCTAATGTGAAGGGAAAGGACAAGGGGAGTGGGAAAGCAAGTGCTTCTAATTTTGATGCTCCAAGAAAGAATCTATTTTATGCTCTTCTCTCTAGGGTTGAACATGAGATTTCTCCCAATGTGGTGACTGGTATATTACAAGCTAACGTGTCATTTGGTACATCTTTGGTAGCTAGAAAGTTTAATATTTTGCCCGATATCTTCAATGAACCTTTTATGGTGACTACCCCGTTAGGTGATTCCGTGGTTGCAAAAAAGTGTATATAGAAATTGTCCTATAATGTTGCCAATAGAGTTACCCATGTTGAACTAATAGAACTTGAAATGGTCTATTTTTATATTATTTTGGGAATGGATTGGTTGCATTCTTGTTTTGATTCCAATGTTTGTAAGACAAGATTTGTCAATTTTATTTTTCCTAATAAACCCGTCTTAGCGTTGAAGGGGGAAGTTCTTTTCCTAGAGGTCATATTATTTATTATCTAAAGTCTTCTAAGATGATCTCTAAAAGGTGTGTATACCATATTGTGAGAGTCAATGATTTAGAAACTAAAAATCCTCCCATTGAGTTAGTCCCCATAGTGAGGGAATTTCCGAAGCTCTTTCCTAATGATCTTCCCTGAATTTCTCCTGAACGGGAATTGATTTTGGTATTGACTTGCTACCGGATACAAATTCCATTTCAGTTCCTCCTTATCGGACGGCTCCATTGAATTGAAAGAATTGAAGCCTCAACTCAAGGATTTACTAGAAAAAAGCTTTATTCGACCTAGTGTTTCCCCATGAAGTGCTCTGCTCTATTTGTGAAGAAGAAGGATGGGTCACTTAGGATGTGTGTTGAATACAGCTAACTCAATAAAGTGACCATTAAGAATAAGTATCCTCTCCTCGGATTGACTACTTGTTTGATCAACTCCAAGGGCTAAGCTACTTTTCAAAAATTGACTTGAGAACGAGATATAACTAACTTAGGTTGAGTGATGAAGAAATTCCCAAAATGGCCTTTCGAACAAGATGTAGTCATTATGAGTTCAGAGTGATGTATTTTGGGTTGGCTAATGCTCTGGCGGCATTTATGGACCTAATGAATAGGGTGTTCAAAATTACCTAGATGCCTTGGGTGATTTTTTCATAGATGACATCTTGGGATATTCGAAGAAATGAGGGGTGAAATAGGACTATTAGAAGAGTGGTGTTACAATTTTGAAGGAAAAAACACCACACTATTTGTCAAGTTATAGCAAATGTAAGTTTTTTGGCTAGGTAGGTGGTGTGTTTCTTGGTCATGTCATCTCTCGTGAGGGCTTTAGAGGTTGTTGAATCAAAAAACCTTAGGTGGTTAGAAATTCGCCTAGACTTTGGCGCCAACCGATAAAAGAAGTTTCTTAGGTCTAGTCAGGTACTATAGGAGGTTTGTGGATGGTTTTACGTCCATTGCATCTCTTTTGACTAATTTGACCCATAAGAATGTGAAATTTGAATGGTCGGAGTCTTGTGAAAGAACCATCCGAATCTTGAAAGATAGACTTACAACCACTCCGGTGTTGACTTTATCTGAGGGTACTAAGGATTTTGTGGTATATTCATCCCTTGTGGGGTTGGGTTGTGTCCTTATGCAACATGGGAAGTTTATAGCCTTTGCCTGTAGGTATCAAAGTTCATGAGAAGAACTACCCAACTCATGCTCTTGAGTTAGGGTCGTGGTTGTTTGACCTTACTTAAAAATAGGGAGGCATACATAGTATTGGTGTCATGGTGATGTATATCGACACACAAGAGGGATTCAAATATTGTATACTCAAAATGAGTTAAATCTCCGACAACGGAGGTGGTTGGAATTTTTGAAAGATTACGACATGAGTGTTCTCTACCACCCCGGCAAGGCCAACATTGTTGCGGATACTCTAAGTTGTATGACCATGGGTAGTATGTCTCATGTAGAAGAATACAAGAAATACTTAGTGAAAGATGTCCATAGGTTGACTCATTTGGATGATCGATTGGAAGATTCTCCCAATGGTTATTTCATGGTCCATCATAATTCTTAATCGTCTTTGGTGGTTGAGGTAAAGTCTAAGCAACACCTTCATTCATTGATTGAGTTAAAGAAGTTGGTTCTTAGTAAACTTAATGAGTCATTCTCCTTGGGGTGGTTGGTGTATTGAGGCACCAAGGGAGGTAGTTCATGCCAAATGTGGGTGATTTGAAAAACTAGATCCTATAAAAAGCTCATGGTTCCCGTTATTCAATTCACCTGGGTTCTACTAATATGTATCATGACCTTAGATAAGTGTTTTGGTGGGATGGCTTAAAAAGTAACATAGTGAAATTTATTGTGAAGTGTCTGAATTGCCAACAAGTGAAAGTCAAATACCAAAAGTCGGGTGGCTTACTTCAACAAATGCAAGTACCCACTTGGAAGTAGGAAGACATTAATATGGATTTTGTAATGGGTTTGCCTCGGACATGAAGTCAAAATGCTCTATATGGGTGGTTGTGGATAGGTTGACGATATCCGCTCAATTTATCCCCTTTAAGTCTACTTATTAAGTGGAAGAGTATGCAATGATCTATATCAATGAGATCGTGAGTCTTCATGGGATCCCTTTATCCATCATGTCAGATGGAGGTGCTCAATTTACTTCTCGATTTTAGAGGTCGTTCCAGAAATGGTTGGGTACTCAAGTGAAGTTAAGAACTGATTTTCATCCTCAAATAGATGGTCAAGCAAAGTGTACTATTCAAACCCTTAAGTATATGCTTAGAGCTTTTTTTATCGATTTCAAGAGAATTTGGGATGAACACTTGCTTTTGGTTTAGTTCCCCTATAACAATAGTTACCATTCGACTATATCCATGGATCCTTTTGAAGCTTTGTATGGTAGGAGATGTAGATCTTCGGTTGGTTGGTTAGAAGTTGGTGAGTCTTTACCCTTTGGTCCCTAATTGATTTACAAGACTTTGGATAAAGATCCTATCACCGATTGCAAACAGCCTATAGCCGGTAAAAGTCTTATTCTGACAATAGAAGAAGAGATTTAGAATTTGAAGAAGGTGATGAGGTGTATTTGAAATTTCACACATGAAAGGGGTGATGAGATTTTGCAAGAAAGGGAAGTTAAGTCCTCACTATGTGGGTCCCTATGAAATTTTGCGAAAGGGTTGGTAAGGCTGCATATGACTTGAGATTACCCAGTGAGCTAGCTTCGATTTATCTGGTATTCCATGTCTCCATGCTTAAGAAGTGCATTGGTGAACCTGAGTCCATTCTTCCTATTGAAGGTCTAGATGTGATGAGAACCTCTCCTTGAAGAGGTTTTGGTGGAAATCCTTGATAGACAAGTGAAGAAGTTGAGGAACAAGGAGGTGACCTCCGTAAAGGTGTTATGAATAAACAACCCAGTTGAAGGAGCAATATGGGAGGCCGAGGCCGACATAAAGTCCCGTTATCCTCGTCTCTTTCTAACTAATATTAATTGTTCCTATTAATAATGAAAATAATGAGTAAATTTGAATTTTACTTTTTTTTTAAAAGATGTGTATAATTATGGTAAAAGTTTTGCTAAAATGAGTTTTCATGGAAAAATGTTCTTTTGCTTGTTTTGCACTTATTTGTGTATTTGGTATAGTTTTGCCTTAATGAAATGATATTGATCATGTTGATGTTTTTTGGAATGAGTTTTTGGCATAAATGACTCTTTATGTGTTATTGAGATCATGTTGTTGTTGAGACGGAAATTCCTTATGTTGTGAAGTTGAGCTCTCATATAGGGTAATTGATGTTTGGAGTTGTTAAGTGTAAATGCCATGTCGTTTTGTTGATTGAGTTGTAACTCTTATTGATTAAGTTTTTGTTGGTTGGGATACTAGTATTGAGTCTATCCTTTCCCTTGAAAAGATTTTGATGTCATTCAGGGACAAATATTCCTAAGGGGGGAGGGATAATGTAACACTACTAAAGTCCAAGACCTAATCTACAGCCTCACATGAGTTTCTAAGGGTTGTAATATTGTTTTAGGTTCAATAATAGTGTTTATAAGTCCTTTAGAAAGTTTAGAGTAAAAACGTAAAGGAACGTCCATGACGTTCGGAGACTAGTTAAAAAGGTGTTAGTGTGACTTAGGCTATTTCACGGGGTTTAAGGAGTTTGAATTTGATGAAAATTTTGTGGAAAGGTTTTAAACACCTATTAGAATATGTTTATGGTCGGAACGTCTGGGTACGACTCCCCAAGGATAACCTAGCGGTCCTCGAGAAGGACCCTTTAATTCTTGATAAAGGTTGTCAAATGAGTAAGAAGAAGTGTAGAAATCTAGATTGCAAGGGATGGGGAGTAGTTTTGATGAAAAGAAGTAGAGGGGGGTGGGTGGGGGTGGGGGGGGTGGGGGGGGGTGTTGGGGTGGCGGGGGGGGGGGGGGGGGGGGGCTGGGGGGGGTGGGGAGTGGGGGGGGGGGGGGGGTGGGGGGGGGGGGGGGGGGGGGGGGGGGAGCCGGGGGGGTGGGGGTGGGTGGGTGGGGGGGGTGGTGGGGGCGGGGGTGGGGGGCGGGGGTTGGGGGGGGGGGAATAAACAAAAAAAAAACAAAAAAAAAAAAAAATAAAAAAAAAAAAATAAAAAAAAATACAAAAGTAACAACAAAAAAAAAAAAAAAAAAAAAAAAAAACAACTACAAAACAAAAAAAAAAAAAAAAAAAAAAAGAAAAATAAAACAACACAAAAAAAACAAAAAACAAAAATACAAAAAAAAACAACAAGGGGGGGGTGGGGGGGGGGCGGAAACGACAAAAACAACAACAACACAAACAAAACAAGATAACAACAAACAAAACAACAACAAAAAACACCACCAAAAAACACAACGCAAAGCTAAAAACAAAAAACAAAACCCAGAAAAAAAAAAAAAAAACACACAAGAACAAAAAGAAACACAAAACAAAAAAAAACCAACAAAAAAAGAAACAGAAAAACAAAAAAAAAAAAAAAAAGAAGAAACCAACACATAAACATAAAAAACAACAAAAAAAAAACACAAACAAAAAAAAAAATTATAAAATAAAAAAAAAAAAAAAAAAAAAAAAAAAAAAAACAACAAAAAAAAAAAAAAAAACAAAACAAAAAAAAAACAAAACAAAACAAAAACAAAAAAAAAAAAAAAAAAAAACACAAAAAAAAAAAAAAAAAAAAAAAAAAAAAAAAAAAAAAAAAAAAAAAAAAAAAAAAAAAAAAACAAAAAAAAAAAAAAAAAAAAACACAAAACAAAAAAAATAAAAAAAAAAAAAAAAAGAACAAAATTTTTTGGTTGTTTTTTTTTATTTTTTTTTTTTGGGGGGGGGGGGGGGGGGGGGGGGGGGGGGGGGGCGGGGCGGGAGCTGGGTCGTGGATGGTAGTACGAACAAAAATAAAGAAAAAACCACACAAAAAAAAAAAACAAAAAAAAAAAAGAAAAAACACAAAAAAAAACAAAAAACAAAAAACGAAAAAAAAAAAAAAAAAAAAAACAAACCAAAAGCACAAAAAAACCCCAAACAAAAAAGGGGGGGGGGGGGGGGGGGGGGGGGTTGGGGGTGGTGGGGTGTTTTTGTGAAACACACAAAAAAACAACACAAAAAAAACAAAACAAAACAAAAAACAATCAAAACCAAAAACAAAAAAAATCAACAAAAAAAAAAGTAAGGGGTAGGGGCCGGGGGGGGGGGGGGGGGGGGGGGGGGGGAGGGGGGGGGGGGGGGCGCGGGGGGGGGGGTGGGGGGGGGGGGGGGGGGGGTGGGGGGGGCGGGGGGGGGGGGGGGGGGGGGGGGGGTGCGGGAGGGCGGGGGGGGGGGGGGGGGGTTGGGGGGGGCGAGGGGGGGCGTGGGGGGGTGGGGGTGGGAGGGGGGGGTGGGGGGGTGGGGGGGGGGGGTGGGGCGGGGGGGGGGGGGGGCGGGGGGTGGGGGGGGGGGGGGGGGGGGGGGGGGGGGGGCGGGTGGGCGGGGGGTGGGGGGGGGGGGGGGTGGGGGGTGGGTGGGTGGGGGGGGGGGGGGCGGGGGGGGGTGGGGGGGGGGGGGGGGGTTGGGGGGGGGTGGGGGGGTGGGGGGGGGGGGGGGGGGGGGGGGGGGGGGGGGGGGGGGGGGGGTGGGGGTGGGTGGGGGGGGGGGGGGGGTGTGACAAAAAAAAAAAACAAAACAAACCATAAAAAACAACAAAAAAAAAAAAAAAAAAACCAAAAAATAAAAAAAACACAAAACAAAAAACAAACACCCAAAAAAAAAAAACAAAAAACAAAAAAAAAAAAAACAAAAAAAAACCAAACCAAACAACAAAAACAAAAAAAAAAAGAACAAAAAAAAAAAAAAAAAACAAAAAAACAAAAAAACAATTTTCGAAAGTGGCAAAATCAGAGGACTCTGACCAAAACTAAGGATGTGCTGGACGGTAAGGGCAAGGTCGTCGATTGACCAAACGTCCAGTATGTCGGCCTGCCTTTCACACTGAAGTTTAAAGGGTTTAAACTTATAATTTATGGTTAACGGTGATTAATTAAGTCATTTAAATGACTATTAACTACCCTAAGCCTAAACACCATTAACACCCCACTTGCCCAAACTCAAAGTACCTTCATCTATTTACTTTACTCTCCCAAAAGAAAGACCGGTCCATTTTTTGAAGGGAAAGTTCTAAGCGTTATAGGTCCATATTTCAAGTAATATCAAGGTATTTTAACCTTTCACCTTTGGGATTCCTTTCCCCAAAGGGTTCTTCACAAATTGGTTTCAAAAAGATGATGACATGGTTTCTTTAAAATCCGAATTTAATCGTCAAAATTGTAGTATTTGTTCTTTCCTTGGATGATTATGATTATATTATGTGTATTATTGTTCAATTATGATAATTCTTGATTATTTAACCTAGTATGTGGAATAGATCATAAATGACCAAAATACCCTAACCCTAGGTTATGAAATCATGTTGAATTGAACTAGTAATTGATATACTAACTTAATTATGTGTTAATTACTTATTGAAAATGATGTTTTACACCTATTTGAGATGAAATTCATTGGTCCGGGGTAATTACCAATGATGATGGCTTTGAACAAGGATTGGTTAATAAGACTTTGTGATCTTGAACCTTTACTTCATTATGATGGCTTTGTACTTGGTCGATGAATTTCAATTAAGCATCTTGTGAAATTGATAAGTCTGTGTTGTCTAATGTTGAAATTGAAATTTCTTGATTATGTGAAGGTGTGATATTATGTTTAAGATGTAATGATATAAGGTTTTGGTACGAATTACCTATGTGCCTTATTATGACTTGATGATGATAATGTGTTGATCTCACCTATGAGGGTATTATTTAAAGGATGTTCTCATACAATTCCTATTGAGCTAATGACTATGATATACAAGGGGTCAATCTCATATGACGTAAACTAAACTATGATGAATAATAAAGGGTTAAAGACATTTCAAAAAGGGACTCTAGCTTAGCACAGAGTGAACTACTAGTGAGGAGTGTCCCTTCCTAGGTAGGGAAGGTAGGTTCACTATTGAACTCATGAGATTGGAGATTATAATGCAATATGCATAAAGAGGGTCCCAAACACATCTCCTAGTTCTTGAACTATGTTTCCCCCTCAGGAATACTAACTAGTGGATTCACATAGATGCTATGTTATGACGAATGCTAAGAGGCTAGTCTAAATCCACTTGGAGGATGACAATGCCGGTTACGTCTAGGGTGTGCTCCCCTAATGTGACAAACTTGGTATCAGAGCAAGAGGTTGAATATTTGTAGGATTGATGTCTCACTAAACCACTCTATGTAGATTCTTATTCATAATTGTAAAGCGTGCCACACTTATGAAGGAGAGATGATGTGATGCTTAGAAAATCCTCATATTCATGTATTCCTATGTCGTGCCTCTAGAGTATACTTTATGTTTTCTTTTTACCTTAGTGTTTTATTGTGGTTATAGGTATGGATACTTTAAGGGCAGCCGCTAGAAGGGCCGAGGAAGGGATTGCTAATGAGGGGTCTCATTACAACAAAGCTCCTCCGCAGGACAATCAAGTTCCTCCACTTGAACAAGTTGCTATGGGTGATCAACTTACGGTTGCTCCTCCACTGATTATCGATGGAGAGGTAAGCCCAGATTTTCTTTATTTGGGAAAGTCAGGCTTCACCGATCGTCTTTTCCTCTCCCCGTCTTTCTTTACGTTTTCATCATTCCAACACTATAATTTTAGGCATTTAAAATCCAAATCACAGATCATTTCCGCGATGCACCCTTTAATCATTTAGATTGCTAATTTATGTTCAGTTTGAATTCACTCAGTACTTTTGACGAAATGCATGGTAATCCTTCCCCAATTCAGTTTGCGAGTCGCCGATAAGGAATTCACTTCTCTAAGTCCTTCCAATTTAAGGCTCAACTTTAGACAATCAAGGATTGACTTGGCATTCCTCCAAGTTCTCTTGGCGATCGTTTGGCTTTTTTTCTCTTTATTTTTTAGCTTGTGTTGTTCTTTTATCCTATTAATGTTCTAGTTTTGTTCCTCAACCAATATACCTGAAATTCAAGGATTTTTCATAAGCTTGTGGCAAAAATTTAGTATTTTAGGGCACTAAACCTATGTAAATCATAAATATATAAGGTAAAAACGCGGAACGTACCAATGAATACATGCGGAGAATCTTCCTTATACTAGCAAGTTTGAAGAACAAAAAATATGTTTTGGCGCTAACCGCCACCAGCACCAGATTTTTTGAATTTTTTGTTCTATTTGCTGATGATGAGCGTGAGAAAAAGAGTGGATAGGTGTGAGAAAGAGAGTGGAGAGATGTGAGAGTACGTTTAGGAGCAGGAGTTTTAGTTGAAGACTTAGTCAAACTAGGACTTTTTAAAATTAAAAAATATGATTTTCCCTTACTTAAATCATCAAATTAAATACCAATTAATTCAACTTGATATTGCTTCCACCAAAGATCGAAACCGGGTGGAGCTCATCTCGCAAAAATGGGTCAATCCGGGTCAATCATACTCGAATTGTCCACTATATTCATTAATCAATTACCTAGCGTAATTACAATACTACCCCTAGCCTGGAAAAGACCATTTTACCCCTAGACCCTCCAAACCTAATATTACCCCTTTGAAGTCCGGTTAAGACTCATCTATGTGAATCTTAATATTCGTGTGCTCTACATGCAGGGACCCAACCTTGCCTATCTCAACCAACTCACCAAGTTGGTTGTCTTGGCTGGTATATGGGTTAAGAAGTCTGATTCCACACGCACCAATCCGTGTGAATCTATTCTAATCTAGGAATTCTAGGTACGTTTAGGCATTACTCAGCATAGTCATTTTTAGGTTGTTACAATATTGTAGTGAAAACTTTTAATTCAGCACTACTTTTCATACTTATCTAATGAATTATAGCTAAGACTCTTGTGCAACACCTTCGTTAGGTCAATACTCCGTGTGGCGACTCAAGAGTACTCTATATTCTAAGGTGTACTCATGGGTCGTTACAAACTTCATATCAGAGCATAAGATTTTGGGAAATAGTTTAGGGTCCAAAGTCTCACAAGCCATGTCTAGTAGAGTCTCGTTCATCAGAGTGAGTCGCGACACATCCATGAGTGAGAGGCTATATGGAGATATAAGTTTTACTTTTTTTTATTACTCCAGTATCGATCAATAGAGTTGCGTGCTATAAGTTTCTTTTCTCCACCTCTTCTATTGTGTTTATAAGACATGAATAGAAGGAGACCACCCTCTATAAGGGAGGATGGAGGATTAGCAAATAATAGAATTCCTCCTCGGGGTGATAAGTCACTATAGTTGACCAAGAGGATGTGAAAGAATTGTTTCCCTCTCAAGTACCACAAGAGCCTCAAGTGCCCCAAACTCCTCAAGATCCCAATAAGGGGATATTTCTATTGTAAAGATGAGGGATTCTTTTAAATATTTTACCCAACTCATGGCCACTAAAGATCAAGTTTTCATTGACTATGAGATGGCCCAAGATAACCTAGGAGTTGGACTCGGCCAAATGTAAGTACTCGTGCTTCTAGAATTTAAGAATTCATGAGTATGAACCCTCCCACTTTTTATGGCACTAAGGTTGATGAAGATCCACAAGTCTTTATAGATGGCTATTCAATGTGGTGGTGTTATGGGTGTGACTCTATGGAAAAAGTGGAACTAGCCACTTTTCAACTAAAGATGTTGCTCAAGTGTGGTTTGAGAAAAGGAGGGGTGAGAGACCCTTAAGGGAAGGTATAGTATATTTTGAAGTGTTCGAGGCAACTTTGTCTGATATTTTTCCCCTTAGAGTTGAGGAAGAGAGAGTCGGTAGAATCCATGAACCTACATGAAGGGGGAATGAGTGAGAAATAGTACTCTCTCAAATTCACAAACTCTTTAAGTATGCCCCAACCTTGGTAGCCAACTCTAGGGCTATGATGAATAATTTTCTGATGTAAGTGTCTAGCTTGTTGGAAGAAGAGTGTCGCACGTCAATGCTCCATAATGATATGGATACTTCTAGGCTCATGATGTATGCTCAAAAAATTGAGGAGTCCAAGCTTAGGAAGACGAATATGAATGGAAAGAGGCATAGGATGGATGAACCAATTCAATCTAAGTCTAAGAAGAGTTTTTATAGACAAGACTCTTAAATAGGGAATAAGGATATGATTTCCAAGAAAAATTCGCAAGGAGGTGGCTATGCTTTTGAGAGGCCTAAGTGTACTACTTTTGGGAAGCAATACTAGGGTAGGTGTCTTGCCTGTACGGATGGTTTATTTGGATGTGGTAATTGGGGTTATATGATGAGAGATTTCCCTAACCTCAAGGCAAAAGGGAAAGAGTTCAACCAAGATCCTCATGGATTTTTGGATCCTAAATCTCCAAAGAAAAATTGTTTTGATGCACTTCAAGTCTAAAGAAGTACCTAATCCGAAATGAAAACCCCCGGTAAGTCATGGTTTCATATGGTCGATATGATTTTCTTTAGAAGGGTTTACCCTATGTGGGGGAGAATGAGTTGAGTAGTGGGGTTGTTGGGATCCTTATCTTTTTCTTTCTATTCTTTCAAGCTTGTGACCAAAATTATTAGTAGTTAGGTTTTATTATAAAGTATTGCATATTAATATTAGTTGTATGTCTCCTTATGTTATTAGTGTCATTGATGATATCATTATTTGCATGCACTTGATGGTATCGTAGTTTCATGACTATATTGGTAGTTAGTCCATATTTCTCATGTTAATTTGTAGATAAATATATTAGCTTAATTGTTTTAAAGTTGTTGTGTTTATGTGTCAATGTGTGAATTGAAGGTTATTACATGTTGGGCTTTAATATGGTATGAGGAGCATGCCTAATGTTTGAGAAAGTAGTTCCTCCATAAATGAATCTATACGAGAATGAAAATGATTAAAGTTGTTAGACTCTTAAAAATTGTGGCAATAGGCCAAATTATTTGTTGTTGTGTAATCTCTAAAACGATTTAGGCGAAACTAGATCCTAACATAGTTTTCATGAGATAAAAAAAGTTCTTAAAATGTTTTCTATAATGTGGTAATCAGGCGTCCAATGTAGTTGTATAACGTATTTTTTTTTTTAGGTTATTTTGTTTTGGGGGAAGTCAAATTAGGGACGACAGGAACGTTCGGGACGACTAGTCACCTATAGGCCTAATGTTATCTTATGTATATGCTTTTATCATGAGCTTATAAGGTTAATGATATAATGTATATAATGCTGTTTACAGGCAGTTGTTGAATTTCATGAAATTTGGAGGTCAAACATCGAAGAACGTCATAACGTTAGAAAGGTTTGCCTTGAAACAATATTGTGTGTCTTAGGATGATTCATCGAGTTTTACTTGTTTGTTTTGGATGAAATTTATATGAGAGTCCTACACTTGTATGAAAACATAATCGTGTTGAAACTTCCTCACAATAATTCCCAAGAACGACCAAAGGTCCTAGAAGAAAGGACCCATCAAGGTGGCCAAAACTGCCTAAGGTAGTCCCACCTACCGATGGAAATAGACGTCCACTAACTTGGTCTACGCACCGTAGGTGGAGGTCGGTTATTAGGACTTAGGAGTGGAAGGAAAATCTTCCTAGGAGAAGTCTTTGACCCAATCCATGGACCAGCAGGATGGTCTGTTCATCAGGAGACGGTCCATCGAGTGGGCAGGCATCGATATTGCCTGTAACTGCGCAACTTACTGTTAAATGAAAGGGTGAATTGGTAAATTAACCCTACGTCTCAATAAGAGTTTGGGAAGTTTCCTAAGGGTATTCTAGGTATTTTAAGTGGGTTTATAAGTCATAATTATCTAGATGAATTCATTATTCTAAAATCAAAATCCCAACTTACCTAAGAAATTCTCTAGAACTCCATTGACACAAAAACTCAAGGAAGAGCTTGGATTTAAGATTTAATTGGTTATTATTCATCCATTTAGTGTTTTAGCTTCATTGAGGTCATTATCTATGTCCGCCGTTGCGCGGACGAGTCTTCAGTATCACTCCCTACTCTTTACCCCTGCAGAGTGATTCCAGACCCTGCCACACTCACTCTTCATCAAGGCGCCAAAATCAAGAGTTTCTAACGCTTCTTCAACAGAACTTGCAAAAAAAATTTATGATCTAGCAGTGGATTATGCATAAACTTTTTGGTGAATAATTGTGTATGACTGAAAGTAAGTTAATTAATGATTTTAACCTAAAAATTCATAAAAAAACCCATGCAAAACATTATCCTCTTTAACTGGCTAGACTATGGATTTTAGGATCTTGTCTTAATGCTTATCGACTTCTTGTTGTAGTTTTCTATGCACTATTGAATGATGTAAGAATTTTAAAGAATTGATCTATAGGTTTTATTAGATTGATAAATCTATATTTAATTGAGTTAGATTCGTTGAATATTATGATTTTTGTATTGAATTGTTTATCATGGCCATGGGTAAGAGCCTTTTGGGATTGTATTGGATGACTTAGCTATGGATTGAATTGGTGAGAATGGATTTGTGGTACACTGATCGAATTCTGTTTATTTTATGTAATTTAGGTCTTGAATTATGTTATGATTGGTATGGTCCACTGTGGTGGCGGTTCTATGTGCTTTAGTTGTGAATGATGTGGCCTTGTCGGCGTTACTTTATGTATTATGATGATCCTGGCTTTTTCGAAATTACATGATGTATTATGATGATTTGTGTAGTTAATTTATGTGAAGTATGATCATATCTATATACATGGGATTAAGGTGAAATATGTGTTCTTCTATTGAGGTTGTTAGGTGATCATGTTAGACTATGACTATGTTCTTATGCATGTAGTCTTAGAGTTGATGTATGATACTTTCTACTCGACTATATGAGTCTATGATGGTTATATTGATGATGTTAAAGTAGTGTATAGGGTGACTTTTATAAAAGATAATGGTTATTCCTATGTGCTTCTACAATGATATGCTATATGTGATAAAGTGAAGTCTTTGTATGTTTTGTGTAGTAGACTTATGTTTATTACTTGATACATGCATGAATGTGGATATGATATGTCTTCACTTAGGATGCTAATGTCTCTTAGTATTGTATGAACGAATGACATGTGACCTTGAATGTTGCTAAGAAGGTCCTTTATGTGAAACCTTCAACCAAGTTTGAAGGTTATGATATCCTTGAAGTCGCAAGTTGTGATGGTATCCTTCTTTGTATGAAAGGTGGACTTAAGGTTGGTTGGCTGGAATGGCATGAAATCATCATCAAGAAAATTATTAAGTTATCCACTTTACCATTGAAAGGCAGCCCTAGGGAACCTCTTTATTAGGGTGAATGTGATTGGATTATGAACTAGGTATTGAACCTCTTCATATGATCCTTTATGTGAATTTCTCTATGAGAAAAAGGCTAGAACCGAGAATGTATGGTAAGGGAAGTACCTCTAGTTAAGAATGAGTGCAAAGAAACCTACATATTCCTTAAACATGTTCCTACATGGGATGTGTCCAAGTTCTACCATTGATAAGTAGAAACATGTTCCTACATGGGATGTGTCCAAGTTCTACCATTAATAAGTAGAACACCCTCCATCTTAGTAGATTCCAACTCCGGATTATATGCTTATTTTCCTTGTTCTCTATCGGTTATTGCATATTCTGATCATATGGGATACCTACTAGTGTTGAAGAAGTTCTATGATGTTTAGGTGGTGGTATTGGACGTTGTCTAGGCATTGCACAATATTCTTTGAAGACGTTAGTGAGTGAGTCCCTAGGCCTTCTCTAAGACCATTATTTGATGTCCTTATATGTGATGAATGTCTCTTAAATAAACTAATGAATATTTGGACAAGGTGGAAGGCTGTTTTAAACGAAGAAGTAAATATCTAGGTAGTTAAGGGTTGTCTAATAAGGTGTGAATTGGGGGTGGTACATGAATGTTCCCTCATATTTACTTATAGGAAGTCTTAACTTATATGAATAGTATAGGATAGTTTTTGATTAAATAGACATTAATTTAATGTAGAACGTCTCAGGATTAGTTAGTAAGCTTTGAGAGGGTTGTATGGGGTTCTTTCTTGAATTACTAAAAAGGTCTTTTTGATAAACGTTGCTGAGGAGAATGTCATATTATTAATATATATATACTATTGTAGGAAGTCGAATGACATTAATATGGATAGTCTAAAATATTTCATGTTTTGTCTTTGGTGTATTGTAAGTGTATTTATCTTATTTTAGGTAGTCTTAAGGATCATTTAGGCATTCCTAAAGAGGGTGTAGGGCTCATTCTTATTTGACTACTTCGATCTTAGGAGAAACCTTTAGTGGAGGATTGCCTGTATTCAAGTGTTCACTGTGAAGTTGAAAGCTCCATTGTAACATTGGATTACTCATTGTAAAGTGACATGATTCACTGTAACTTTTACATAAATTATGATAAAATTCTTAAGTTTTATGTATGAGTTTCTAAGGTGCTAAATGTTGTTCTTATTCTTATACTATGATGTTTTCATCAAAAAGAACATATTTTTTATTAAATGTCCCTTATCATGATTTTTATGCATTTTGTCATAATTATTATAACAGTTTGTACTAATTTCATGCTTTTATCTATCTCTAAAGTGATTCATAGGTTAAAGTGCTTTTGGAAGCAAAGCTTATAAAATAGGATATTTCAAGAAAGTTTGAATTATGTTCTCATTGAACTCGATGGCATAGATGTCTCTGATTTCTTTTATTATAGTATTGTAATAGACTTAGTGGTACGATATTATCAATCCTATGGGCAGCTTTTGTACCAAAGGTATTTTCTTCTAGGATTGACGACCTGGGACTAATATTATTTCATGGGGTTTTATATGAAATAGAATATAAGGAAGATGTTTGGAATGTTGGGTAAAATTTTAATTTTATCCACGTACTTTTCGATATTATTATATGCAATGCAACATATGACGGGCTTGTGCAAAGCCCTCGCGAGGTCAAGTACTCCATGTCACATCGAGAGTACCTTAGCTTCTAGGGTCTGTACTCTTCAGGATGTGCAAAAAACGTGTATTTGGAATAAGGCATAAGTTATGAAAGTAGTCTTAGGGATATTACCACAAAAAGTTCATCAAGCACGTCTGAGTAGAGTTGAAAAATAGATGTGAGTCTCGACCACATCTATGGGTGAGAGGCTATACGACTATAAGAGTTTCCCTTGTTTTTCTACTCTATCTCGTACCCATATATATAAGGAACGTTGTTGAGTATTCTTTTATTAGTAGTTTTTCTTGTGTATAGAGATTTAAATACGAGGAGGAAACGCGGCTATGAGACTGAGGGATAATGATGCGAATGAGGAGATTACTCCTCAAGTTGAGCAAGTACTTAAAGGTGCTCAAGGGGATCAAGTGATCAAGTCCCTATTTTGGTTGGAGGTAAAGATGTCCTGGTGTTTCCCCCGTAAATTACTAATGGGGAGATTAGAGAGGATTTGCTTATTTTATCTTGAGACTTGACCTCTAGATTGAGAGATTTTGTGAGGATGAGCCCTTATATATATCTTGGATCTAAGGTGGAGAGGATCCCCAAGATTCCTCGATAGTTTATATAACGTGTTGAGTGCAATAAGGGTGACTTCTAGGAAGAAGGCGGAGTTAGCTTCGTATAAATTGAGGGAGGTTGCTCAAGTGTGGTACACTTAATGGAAATATAATAGGGAATGTAAAGAGGCTTTCTTAGAAAAGTAATTTCCCCGAGAGAGGAGGGAGGTGAAAGTAGAGTAGTTTATCAATCTCAAAGAAGGAAATATGAGTGTTGATGAATAATCTTTGAAGTTCTCTATGTTTTCTAGATATGCTCCATCCTTATTGTCTAACCCTAGGGATGATATGAGTAGATTTGTGACCGGGGTCGCCGACCTAGTGAAAGAAGAATGTCATACAGACATGTTCCATGATGATATTACCCTATCTAAATTCATGGTTTATGCTCAATCAATTAAGGAGTCTAAGCTTTGTAGGATTTCTAGAAACTTGAAAAGGTTGTTCAGTGAATCCGAAGTCGAACAAAGCGGTGTAAAAAATAAGGTCAAGGGGAGTTTCAAGAAGAACCTAGGGGTGCTAAGGTTAAACTAGAGAAAGATAGTGGTTCTAAAGTTTGTAAGCCTACATGTGCTACTTGTGGAAAGAGGCACTGTGGAGAAAGCTTATTGGGTACCGGGAGTTGTTTTTGATGAGGTAATTATGCACATAAAGTGGGGATTGTCCTACTAGAGAGGATAAGCAAGTTCCTCCAAGTGTTCCGGTAAGGATGCTTCAAAGAAGAATCACTTCTATGCACTCCGGACTAGAGGATCAAACCCGTATGAGGGTGATGATGATGATGGTAAGTTCTCGTATTTCTCTCTTTTGTGTTATGAGTTCCTTCTAAGTTGGGTATAATGGTTAGTAGATGGGCTAGAAAGTCATAGAAGCATGTTGCATGTGCATTGTGTTTAGAAGTCTTGTTGGAATAGAATTTAATTGATTCCTTGCATTGTGGATATCATGATATTACTATTATGTTGTAAGATGTGTTTTTATGGTTTTATCATGCATATTAGCATGCTTCCATCATCAATTGCCTAAATGTTGCATTTTTTTATTTGTGAAGCATGTTTACTGCCCAGGAAATTACCAAACTGTAACATTTTTGAAAAATTTGATAATTTGATCTTTGATTGAAAATTATTGTAATGTGCATAGACCTGATGTATATGAGCATGATAATGAATATAACAAGATTTTTTTCTATTTGTATGAAGGATGTGAGACTTAAGGCATGATGATTCGTAGATTTATTTTTAGCTTCTTGTTGTGTTGTGAGTCTCTTGATTATGTGAAATTGATGTTTCTTCTAGATGTTTCTATTGTATAATATGTTATGTGTTATGGTTATGAGCTTCTAGTTGAATCTCTACTCTTGTACGTGTTCGGAGATTGGCAAGTGTCGTTCGAGGACGAATGTTGTCCAAGCGGGGGGGATCGTAATACCTCTATGTCACGACCCACAAGTAACCCGTAGAAGTTAGGTGAACCCATGGATCAAGACAAGGTCTACTTGACACTTTAGGGTCTTTTACAATCCCTTTAACTATCGTTCATTACATAAGACATGAAAAGTAATATAGAATTAAAACTTTTAACGACTAATTTAATAAAAGAAACATTTTTCATAAAATACTAAGGAAGTCTCATCATTACAAGCCAATCTTAAACACGACATAATATTTTAAGGACACGTCCCTTTATATTGAAAGAATATACATAATAATTCTTAATAAAAAAACTAAGAAACATAGACTATGTCCGCGAATATTGAGGACATACCAAATCTTGAGAGAGTAGAATTCCCAAGCTTCGCCTTTTAGACTCCTGCTTGCATCCAAACCTATACTTATAGAGTATAGAAAACCATGTCATTAGTACAAATAATGTATTAAGTATGGCATATGAAAAAGCATGCAGAAAGGGAAATTTTAGTATAAATAGACTTCCATGCCAAATAAGTAAAACATTCATGAATTTAGAAGAAAAACAACATAATAAACATCGTTTAACACTAAGAGAAAAACTTTGATAATTTTAGCAAAAAGAGGCACTTTACAGTGAACTACCCAAATTTTACAGTAAATTATTTTATCATTACAGTTAATTAAATTGACTCAAAAAAAGTGATCTCCCGAGGTATTGCCAAGAGGAAGTGAACTCATTTCCATAGGAGTTTCCTTAACCAAGATTATGCTAAGACTCTCCAAGATAAGACATGAAGGAAACACCCATACACCTCCTTCAACGCACACCAGGGAGATCCTTAACACTACCCATTATAGGATTACTCCACTCGGGAGAACAAGTCACCACTCAATAACAAGACATTAGAAAAACAATCAAATAATACAACAAGACTTTCCTTTCGGAATGCCTACTTAGTCCAATGAGTAGATGGCGTCCCATTCCAGCACCTACCCTAAGTAGTACACTCTTTTAGAAGGCTTATCACCAAGACACCCCTTTCGGAAGGTCTACTTAGGGCAATGGATAGGTAGCGTCCCACACCACCACCTACCCCAAGTAGTACATTTTTTTACAAGACTTAGTTTATTCAATTCATATAAGACTCACCAAGACTCCCCTTTCGGAATGTGTACCTAGTGCAATAGATAAATAGAATCCCATTCACTGCCTACCCTAAGTAGTAAACTCTTTAAGAACACTTAGCACTTTCATTACTTTTGTGAGTGTTAGCTTAACCGACATATACCATGTGAGCTAGTCATGGAAGACTGACATTAACCCCTATCCGATGAGGGATCCTCACTTGCCCAGAGTAAGGTCATTCTCTTAGCTTTTACATGGCTTACCCAATAGCTACACCTATTCAGGCACATAGTTAAGGGATAAGTAGATTGCTTCTAAGTAAATCATTCTCTACTAACGAGGAGTAATCCTCTCAAGATGTATATTGGAATACAACATCTCAGCTCACGAAGTGTAACCACTCCTTTTTCATATGCTCTCGGTTCTTGGCATAACTATCCATGGATTATAAACATTATATACTATAGTTTAAGTATAACTAGTGAACATCACATCTCAACTCACAGATGGCATTCATCCTCCGACCTATCTTAGAAAGTTCTTAGGATTTAGTGATGTTGCTACTAAACAGTTTCTCATTTAAGTAAGGGTTCTTTTGGGTAATTTAGTGGGTGATTATATATATCCTAAGATAAAGATTTAAATCATTTTTCACTCACCTAAATCAAATTCCCAAAATAAAACACAAATCGTCACTCGCTCTATACTTCTCTCCCCTGAAATTCCGCCAGTTAAAGGAAAGAAGCGGAGCTTGAAAAAGAAGGCCATTTTCTCGAGGATTTAACCTTGAGTTTCGTGGATTATCTTCATTAAGTTATGAGTTCTTCATTCTCAGGATTTCATTCCCCAAGAGGTCCTTCCAAAATTGATATCTATATCACTAACTTCCAAGGGTTTTCCTATTCTAATGGGTTTTTTTCTAAACTTCCAATTGATGATTGGTTATGATTAATTGTAATTGAATTTGGAAAATTAAGTGTATATTGTTTAGTAATTTATGATAATTATGGGATATTCCTGTGGATCATGTCTCTTTACCGAATTTCCCCAAATCTTGGATCTTGCTTATAAATTAATAGGAATTGATGAATGTATTGATTGTTAGACTTGTTTTATCTACTCTAATTCATTCATGGACTTTCTACAGTAATGTATTATTGGGATTGGATCTATTTATTGAATAATTCATGATGAACCCTTCCCCTAACCCTAGGTTATGAATTAAAGTTCATTTGGATAGTGATGATACAATTGATTTAGTAATTTTATTAATTACTATTGAATGATGTTACTACACCTATTAGTTGATGAAATTGGATGGTTTATGATAAGACCATAATGATTTCTTGTGAAGGAGATGGACTAAATCTTGTGATCTCAATCATTTACTTCAATTAGAATTACTTGTGTTTAGTGATGAAGTTATATTAAAGTATACCTTATAATAAGATTGATAAGGATTGGTATGATGTTGAATTGGAATATATTGAATTAGTACTTGTGAGTTTTTGTCTAGGATGTAAGTACATGAGGGTGGTGATGAATTTCCTATATATCTTGCTTAATGTGATTATGTAAATGTGCTAACATCATATGTGTGAATTGTTATGAAAGGACAATACTCATGAAATTCCAATAGAACTATGATCATGACTATATAAGGGATAGACCCTATTACATAACTAAGCTATGATGATTAATAATGCCTTAAATAGATTTTAAAAAGGGACTCTAGCTTAGGACCGAGTAAACAAGAAGTAAGAAGTGTCCCTTCCGACGTAGGGAAGGTAGGATCATTAATGTACTCATGAGATTGGAGACTATAATGCATGTAGCATAAAGAGCGTCCCAACTACATCTCCTAGTTCTTGAACTACGTTACCCCCATAGGAATACTAGCTAGTGGATCCACATCGATATTATGTTTAGTTTTTGGTACCTTGGAAAGTAGTCCTCCTTCTTTCGGTGTAGGATTCCATGACACTTGATTCCAAATTAGCTCATGTGGTCTATATTTTTTAAGGCAAGATGTTCCCAAAAGGTAAAATGAAGTAATGAAGTCTACTCTAACTAGGACAACCTAAGGGGTTTGACTTAGTCTAGGTAGGGTATGGGACTCTATCTATACCTTGCACTAGTTAGCCTTGAGGGAAGTCTTAGAAGGATGTTTTATGTACTTATATTCTTATAAATGTAAATGATATGTATATGTTTATCTTACATGTTAATGACACTATACGATCTTGGTTTCACTTCTGCACATGTGGTTGGTGTCTATTGTTAAGTATGATGATAGTTACTCTTAATAATGTACTATGTGTAGTTGGGAAATTTTATAGTTCTTATGGGTTTACTTGATTGAGTGAGGTTATGGGGCCTTACATAGTCATTACACTAGTGGACTTAATGAGGGTTCATGAGTAATGGTCTTGTTTTGGTTATGATGTTATGAACTCTTATACATGCTTGTTGATATTATAAATTGATGATAGAGTAGTCTTGAGTATGGGTTCATTTATGTTGATATGCATGTTGACTTGACTATACTTGGTATTGTTGATCTTGTGATGTACATGGTATTTTCTTAAGGAATATGTGCTTATTGATTGGTATTGGTTCTTCAATGTGCATAACGTGTTTTCAAAGTAAATTAGCATGCTTTAATGAAATGTCCTTTTTTAGCATGATTTCTATGTTATGTGTGCATATGTGCCCATACTTAATAAAATGATGTGCTAACCCCATTTTTCCCTTTTGTCCCAAACATTTTAGGTTATAACTGTTGAGGAGATTGCGGTAATTTGAAGAAGTCTTTGATTCTCACTCTTCAAGTTGAATAGGTCCTCACCAATTCGATGGAAATACCATTTTCTACCATTGGATGTTGATTAGTTTTAAAGACACTTTGTTCATTCTCTTTCATTTAAGGACTACGATTGTATAACCTATATGTGGCTTTTATTGTATTGTTATATGGGATATGACCAATGGTTATACTCTTGTTTAGATTGTTATGATATGAGACATCCGTTTTAAGACTATGTTGTGTGTGTGTGTGTGTGTGTGTGTGTGTGTGTGTGTGTGTGCCATAAAAGTAGAAGACTATGTAATCTTCTTATATGAAGAGTCTATGCATACTCGATATGAATATATTATGTGTAAGAGAGAGGTCTAAGTAAACCTCATGAAGTAATATAAATGAAAAGTTCTAAATTTTCCACCTTTTTTAACCTATGAAAGTAAAGAGGAATGCTAAGAGGCTAGTCTTAGTCCTCTCCGAGGACGACGATGCAGGTTACGTCTAGGGATACTTCCCGAATGTGACACTTCCTATAGGGGAAACATATTTCAAGAACTAGGAGACATACTTGATACCCTCATTATTCACAATTACATTGTAAAAATCTCTATCTCTTGATAACCATTGTCAACCTACCTTACCACATTGGGAAGGGACACCTCTGATAACTAGTTCACTCGATGCTAAAAGAAAGTTCATTTTTGAAATGTCTTTAAGCCTTTATTAATAATCATAGCTTAGTAATGGCCATAGGGGACTAACCCCTTGTATATCATAATAATTTGCTCATTTGGAATTGCATAAGAACTTCCTTTCAATACAACTCTCATATGTGAGATTAACACATTAACATCATCATGTCATAGTAAGGCACATAAGTGATCCAAATCAACCTTATATCATTACGCCTTAATCATAATCTCACAATCCATATAATCAATACATTTAAATAGAATTCACCATACCATCACCTATCTAATCTAATCTCAATTAATACATCAATTGAACATCTTCATCAAGTACAAGCCATCACAATTGAAGTAAGGATTCAAGATCATAAGTCTTACCAATTTATCTTCACAAGCCTTTTTCCATGCTCATACTAATTACCAACCATATTATACATTAATAGACTTAATAGCATCATATACTAGTAATCAACACAAGAACTAAGTCAATTCTATCATCACTTAAACAATTCAACATCAATTCATAAACTAGGGTTAGAGAAATAGGGTCAATTTATAATCAATCATATTATATCCATAATAATCAAAACAAAACCAAGAACAATATAATTTCAAAGATCAATATCGGATTAAAGATGAAACCCAAATTTTCTCAACTTTTGGATATTAATTTGAAAAAACCCTTTGGGGAAAGAAGTCCCAAAGGTGAAGATTTCCCATACCTTAGATATTCTTGAATATTGATGGAGATAAAGTTGCTTTCTTGCAACCCTAATTCCCTTTGACCTTGGTCATTAATGGTGTTCTTTGGGGACAGAGAAAGTAAAGAGAAGGAAGAGGATTTTGAGTTTGGGAATTGAACTGGGTTGAGTTAGTTTAATGAGGGTTAGACCTTTTATAGTCCCCTAACTAACTTAATTAAACACCCCTAACCCTTAATTAACACACAACTAAATAATTAAATGACTTAATTAACAACTAAACAGTGAAAACACTGCCCAAATGACGACACCCCGACCTACGGACTGTAGGTCCATCGATGACCCATGCTGGAAAGTCATCGATGAGTTCAGAGAATGGTTTTTTTCACCACCATCTACGGTTCGTAGACCCATCGATGGCTCATCGATTGGTACGTCGTTTTGCCAGCGTCAATTTGACAATCTTTGGTCAAATGTGAGGGTCCTCTCCAAGGAACCCTACCCCTAGGTTGGTCTTGGGGAATATTGCCCGTATGTTTCGATCTTAAACACGCTATAATACATGCTTAACACCTCTTTACCACATTTCATTGAATCTTGACTCTTAAAACCCCATGAAGCCTGCTAAGGCACAGTAACCTCTATTTCACTAGTCTCCATCCTTAGTGACTAACCCTAGAGATGAGATTAGTAGGTTCTTGACCAGTATTTCAAATATTTTGAAGAAAGTGTGCCATACGACAATGCTCCATGGTTAAATTACTCTATCTAGGCATATGGTGTATGCTCAATCTACTAAAGAGTCTAAACATGGAAGGAGAGGTAGAGATGCTAAGAGGGAAAGAACTGATGAGCAAGGTCAACCTAGGTTTAAGAAGAGTGCTCCAAATCAAGATGTTCCTAGTGCTCCTAAGTCAATCTATAAAAGGGGTGTTGGTTCCTGAATAAACCTACTTTCTCAAATTATAGGAAGAAACACTTTGGGAAGTGTCTAGCAAGTACTAGTGGGTGCTTTGGTTATGGAAATAATGACCACAACGTGAGAGATTGTCCTACAATTTCGGCTAGAGGAAGAGAAACCAAGAAAACTACTTCTAGTGGAACTGGATGTTAGTGAACCAAAGAGAAAAAGCTTTTATTGACTCCAAGCTAACAAGGACCGGTGAGTTATAATGTCCCCTTTTGAGATTGATTTGTTTGGTTCCTTCTAAGTGGGGGAGTATGGTGAATAGTTGAGTTATGGATTTTGTCTCTTCTGTTCTATTCTATGCAAGTTTGAGAGTTTGAATTCTCTAGCAGCATGTTGCATGTGTTTAGGAGTCTAAGTAAAAATGAATTTAATTGATCTCCTTACATTGTTCCTATTTTCATAAGATTATGTTTTTATGGTAAAAATGAGGTTATAATATTGTCTTTCATATTGTTATGCATCGATTAAAAATTTGCCTGAATATTGCAGAAGACTCGTAAGCATTTTTAACAATGAACTTCTCGAAAATGTTGCATATTCGTGTTTTATGAGAGATGGGCATAATGTAATTAGAAATAATGTAATTATCATGATGAACTGTAGAGAAGGAAGTTCCTCCTATATGAAATGACAAGGTAGGGTCTTATTACATGATAAATTGTAGATGTTGTTCCTACTTTCTTATTGTGTTTTTTAGTCTCTTGATTATGTAGAGTTGATCTTCCTCCTAACTATGTGTATTTTGTATGATGTGGTATGGTTATGAGCTGCTAGTCTTGAGTCTTTTATCTCTTAAAAGTGTTTTAAGTGTCATTCGAGGACAAATGTTTTTCTATGTGGGGGAGAATGTAACGACCCTCTAAATGAATTAGGGTAAACTAGAGCCTATCATTTTGATTAATCAGTTATTAAGGTGTTAAAATACTGAATATTAGCATTAGAAGTCACTTTTTAGAGTTTGAAAGTCAAATGTCAAAGGACGACCAAGACGTCCAGAAACTAGTCTCGAGTGTGTGCTTGATTATTGAATGTGTTTTTAGGTGTTTTTGGAGTCTAAAATAAGTGGGTATGACCCTAACACCTATATGGACATATTTAGGGTAAAAACAACCGGTACGACTCCCCAAGTACCGCCCTAGGGGTTCGTTAGGCGAGGACCCCAACCAGGGCCCAACAAAGTTGAACCCAAGCTAGTGAAGGCATCATTGATCATAGAGAAAGAAAACATGTACGCATCGCGGACTTGGTTACCCAAGGACCAAATTTTTGGTCCGCGTCGCTTACTCTAGTGTCTCAAAAATTATTTTCAAAAAATTATGAGTGAACAGCTCCGCGATGCGGACTTGGTCCCTGAAGATAATTCCTAAAATTAAGGTTAAGTTTGACTTGTCTAAGAAGGTCCAATTAATGTAGGGGATTTTGGGTATTTTAGGGGTGTATTTTTCATGACCTGCAAGTGCCCCTTAGAAGTTAGGGAGAACCCTTAGGTCATGACCACGCGTACTTGACCCTTTAGGGCTTGCACAAGCCCTTTAACTACCGTTCATTCCATAAGACATCAAAAGTAGTGAGGAAATAAAACTTTTCACGACATTTTATATTAAAAGGATAATTTTGAACTACTCAAGAAAGTCCATCGTTCACAAGCGTATCTTTAAATACACATGAAATAAAAATCATTACGACACGACCATTTAAATTTGAAGGAATCCACACTAAGAACGTTTACAAAGCGAAAGAATTTAAGACTATACACTGCATATATGAGGATCATACTTGTCTTGAGAGAATCTTCCTAAGATTTGCTTCAAGGGACTTAAACCTTGCTTCCAAAACCTCATACTATAAAGTATAGACAAGTATGGGGTTAGTACAAATAAGTACTAAATGGCATATGTAAAAAACATACAAAAAGGGACCATTTTAGTTAAAAACCCATCTTCATTCGATTTAAGTAAAAACATTCATGATATACAAGTTAAAACAAATAAAAATATCATTTAACATTAGGGAAGAATTGTTTAAAAATTTTTACACAAAGAAGCTTTTTACAGTAAGCTTTTAAATGTACATTGATTTCATTTTGACTTTACAGATGAACTTCCCTATTCCAAAAGAAGTGAACTTCCTAGGCCAAGCAGAGGAAGTTGACTCATTTACTGTAGGAGTTTCCCTAGGACTTAAGGATTATCTAAGACTCACTACATGGATAAGACATTGAAGGAGGGCACATTATAAATCCTTCATTAATCACCAAAGTGATCCTCAAAGACGACCCCTTTTTGCGATTAACTCACCTCGGGCGAACAAGCCCCACTCAATGACCAGACATTGATAGGAACACTCAAAGAAAACACCCAAGACTTCTCTTTCGAAATTCCTTACTTAGTGAATGAGTAGATGGTGTTCCATACCACCACCCTACCCTAAGTTAGTACACTCTTTTTAGAAGGTTAAGGACACCCAAGACTCCCGTTCAAAGTTCTACTTAGTGCAGATGGATAGATGTAGTGTCCCATCCACTACCTAACCGCTAAGTACTATGTCCTTTTAGGAGACTTAGTTCATTAAAGTTTCATATAAGGCACTCACAAAGAACTCCCTTTGGAATGCATACTACTAGTGGCATGGATAAATAGCGACCCATTGCACTACCTACCCTAAACAGTCACTCTTTAGCAAGACTTAGCATTTTCATTACTTTGTCATGGTTCGCTTAACCGACCTATATCATGAGAGCTAAACATGAAATCTCGAGCTCCTTTATCGAGGAGAAGACGTGCCTTTCCCAATAGCTACACCATGCAGGGAACATCTATTTAAGTGATAAGGGAGATTGCTACAATGTAACTCATTACTTAGTAACGAGGACCAGTACTCATCTCAAGAGGTACATGGAATAAAAAATCTCAAACTTACCAAGTGTAACCACCCCTCTTAAAAAACTATAGGTTAAGGATAAACTAGTGAACACAACATATCAACCCACAAAGCGCATTCATCCTCCAAACTATCTTAGAAAGCTATTAGGATGTAGTGACTGCTAACTTAATACTCACACTCAAACTAACGACAGAGTGTTACCCCCAAACTCCCCTTTTTACTTCACTTAGCTATTATTGAACTCATTAAAGTGGAGTGTGTGTGTGTACATGTTAACACACTTGCCACTATAAGCAGTCATTTCATTTACATTTAATTCTTAACATGTATAGACCTTATTCATCACATACACACACTTAATGCTTCACACAATTAATTTATACTAATTCATTTAAGCAACTTCTGTAGCCCACTTCAATAATGCTTCATCAAACACATTTAAACAAGAATTGCTGCACCATTATGTAATCTTACTTCATATATCAAGGGACTCGTGGGCCTCCATTCTTCCACAATAAAAAATGTAAAACTGACAATTATTACTAATCGAAGTAAGTAAACACCGCTGCCAAGAAGGTGGACCATACCATTTAAGAGCATTTTAAAATTAAAGCCAAAACAACATAAACAGACATTTACCCTTTTTTCCAAGCTTCCATCACCTATAACATTTTACTCAACATTTAATCATAATATAGCCTTTATAGTAGTAGCTAAAAAACAACATCAGCACAAGTAAAGGCAAGATTAAAGACTACAAAACCAAGCTCATTTAACCCATTTCTTAAGCCACCATTTGATAAAAATCTTAATTATGATTTCATTGAAGTTTTAGAATTAAAATAATCAACTAACAATAGAAACATCATTTTTGAATCATTAGAAATGTTTTCATGAAAGACCCATATTTAGATATAAACATAGAAGGGTTATGGTTGAAAACCCCTTTTTGAAAATTTATTAGAAGGGACTCCTTGAATGGAAGAGAGTTAAAGGATGGATACCATAAATCACATTGAAAAAACCACACTGATTTTTTGTTAAGAAATCGACCACCAACAGCCCTTCTAGCTCTTTTTGACTTCTAACTTCCATGGAGACTTGAGAGAGAGTTTTAGTAGAGGGGTTTTGGGTTTTAGGAAATGGAATCTAAAATTACGTATTAGGTTTTAAAACATATGAATATACCTAAAAGATCCTAAAACTATTACCATAGGTTCATAAAATACTTGGGGTGAATTTACCAAACACCCCAAGTCATTACAAGTTAAGACAGCTTTTTGACAGGCTTCAAACGACGGATGTAACCAACGTGCCGTCTGTCCATCAACGGTACTTTGGTGGGGTTTCGTTGGTGTACACTTAGCTTCATTTCGAGCCTGTTTAGCTTACCTTTCAGGTCCAAACGATTGGTTAAGTTTACGGGTCGTTGGTTGGACCACTGGTTGTTGTATGCCCTCGTTAGTGGACACTGCCAAGGCAGTTTTGGGTCCTTCTCTTGGGCATTTCTATAGGGCCCCTTGTAAATCCTAGGTGGGTCCTACCCAAAAGTTAAACATCTAAAAATATTTGTCTAGGTGTTAAGGACATCTCACATCAATTTCAAACAAAACAATCACGTAAAACTTATTCAAACATGTAAGAACACACAAGCACTATGTAAGGCATATCTTCCGAACGTCATGGACATTTTTGGACGTTTGACCTCCAAACTTAACCAAGCTTCACATGCCTAGGGATATAAATATAACTCATTTTATCACAAAATTAACTCAAGAAATAATCACGAAGCTCTAGCTCACCTTAGTTTGTTTGGAATAACATTCGTCCTTAAATGAGACTAAAACTTTGAGACAATTAAGGACTCACTTAGCATCAAATAACACCTTAAAATCATGGTCAAAACATCATATTCAAGGCATCAACTAACAAGGATCACAACTTTAAACTTTCACACACTTTGCAATATAAGCAACTTTTGCATCAACTTCACAAATTCAAACCTCACCCTTATCCTTGTTTTATGTAGGAACTACCTTCTCCAACATTAAACATGCTCGTACAACAATTTTACACACATTGTCACTACTATTCATGAAAAATCAATTTCTTTCAAAAATGAAGATTTTCACAGTGGGCATTATTACTGTATACAGGCAACTTTGCAAAACTTCACAATTTCAATCTCGCTTTTATTTCTTCCCTTATGGAGTAACTACCTTCTCCAACATTAAACATGCTCATAAACATAATTTATAAACACATTGAAACCATTGTTAATGAAAAATGCAATTTTTTTCAAAATTTTGACTTCTTTTTTTTCAGTGAACTCAAAACTTCACCGTGTCTTTCTTAATAATTTCATAATTCACCTTTCAAGAAACTTTAACCACATATAATGACAATATAAGAGACAAGATTATACTAACTTACTCCAAAGAGACTTAGTAATTTACACTAAGTGCAATGTGAGAGTAGCATCCGATACTACCACTCCCACTTAGTGACCCTTTAGGATTCTTTTGGAATAAGTACAGTATATGCAATTCTACTTAACATTCATTATGCAAAACATAGCTTTAATTTGTTCTTTTCACATTAGACCTTAAGTCATCTAACTTAATATACAACACATGATAACGCATACCATTATTCAAGACTCTTAATCATTACCAAACTACTAAGGATTTAGGTCTCAAGCTTGAATAAGAACAAAAAGGAAAGATGAGGATATCAACTACCTTTAAACTAAAATAATTCTCCCCCACTTAGGTTAAAGACATCTTCAAGGCCTCATACTTCAAAGTTCCACTATGCTTCTCAGAAGATAGGAACCCATACTACTCTTAAAACATGATAATCAAGACTAAACATAAACCTTACAAGTTAAGCATAACACTTTCCTTAGGATTCAAGCCTAGACAAACTTTCTTAAACATCACCTCATTAAACTCTTAGGCACCTCTTAACTCAATCTCATGAAACAAAACTCCTCCTTTCCCTTTCCACCAATTAAGGTAGATTCATTTGGAAATCAAAAAATCTTACTATATAAACTCCACCATTTTGCTAGCATAACTCCACAACTTCCTCACTAGGTAATCATACCACATTTCCCCCTTAGAGTAAACCTACACAAGAATCGCAACCAAATCACAATAACAACTAGGAAACATCATCCACACAAGAGGGTTGCCCTCTACTACTACAAAATCTCCACATCCTCTCAACATTCCTCAAATTTAGACCTTAAAGCATTTCTACCCTCATTGAACATAATCACAAGATAACTCATTTGCTCTCAAAGGCACTTCATTCAATCATTCTAACTCTTAGACTGATTAGAAATACATCCCTATAAAGTTTCTCATTCGCAATACTTTTAACCTCATAAGTGACACATAGCCATAAATGGCATCATATCACAATTCTCAAAGCTAACCTTTCATATCTACCCTTCTATCCACAAAATCATTATAAGTATCAAAACTCATTCTTTTCTCTCCCTCAAACTTAGAAACATCTCCCCCTTCAAAGCAATCACACCTAGATGACCACCGGACAAGGGAACATAAGAGAGAGAGAGACCTTATGGAGTTAATTTCTATGAAAAGATTCAAGAGTAATGAAGAAAGAGAAACTCTATCTTCCTTTAGCCTCTTGTCCATGGATGTGTCGCGACTCACACCAATGACCAAGACTTTACATGACATGGATTGTGAAATTTTTAGACCCTAAACTATTTCCCATAACCTTATGCTCTGATACTAAGTCTATCACGACCCACAAGTACCCCCTAGAAGTTAGGGAGAACCCTTAGGTAACAACCGGGCGTACTTGACTCTTTGTGGTCTTGTACAAGACCTATAACTATCATTCATTATATAAGACATGAAAAGTAGTGCGGAATTAAAACATTTCATGACATTTAATATAAAAAGGAATCTTTTATAAATACTAAGAAAGTATCACCGTTACAAGCCATCATAACGACACGACATAAAAATCATAGGGATGTGGCCCTTTACATTTGAAAGGAATACATAACAAGAACTTATAAAAAGCTTAAAAGAATTAAGAACTATGCCCTCAAATATATGAGGACATACTTTGTCTTGAGAGAATCTTTCTCATGTTTTGCCTTCTAGACTTCAACCTTGTTTCCAAAAACTTATAAAGTATAGAAAAGTATGGGGATTAATAACAACATAAGTATACTAAGTATGCATATGAAAAACATGAAAAAAAAGGGACATTTTAGTAAAGAAACACATTTCATGACGATTAAGTTAATATTCATGAATATAGTAAGTAAAAACAAATAAAATCATCATTTAACACTTAGAGAAGAAATTTTCATAATTGACCACAAAGAAGCTTTTTACAGTAAACTTTTCAAATTACAGTGAATTCGTTTTTGAGTTTTACAGTGAACTACGTCTATTACAAAAGAGTGAACTTCCAAGGACAAGCAAAGAGGAAGTGAAATCATCTCTATAGGAGTTTCCCTAACAAAGGTTATTCTAAGACTCACCAAGGTAAGACTTGAAGGAGGTGCACATATACCTCCTTCAATACACACCAAAGTGATCCTCAAGACTACCCCTTTTCGGCTTCGCCACCGCGAGGGGAACAAGCCCCACTCAATGAAATGACATAGAAGGGCATTCAAGCAACCACACCAAGACTCCCTTTCGGAAATGCCTACTTAGTGCAATGAGTAGATGGTTGTCCCAACACCACCTACCTTATGTAGTACTTTTTTGAGAAAGTCGGATCACCAAAGACTCCCTTAAAAAAAGATATAGTTAGTGCAATGGATACATTTTTTTAGGAGACTTAGTTCAGTAAATTCATATAAGGTTCACCAAGACTCCCTTTCGGAATGACTACTTAGTGCAATGGATAAATAGTGTATCATTCCACTACCTGCCTTAAGTAGTACACTATTAGAAGACTTGGCATTTTCAGTACTTTTGTGGGGGGTAGCTTAACCGACATAGACCATGAGGGCTAAGCATGGAATCAAAAAGCTTCCCTTATCGGAGAAGGGTCCCCTCACTTGCCTAGGGTGAGGTCTTACTTTTTAGATTTTACATGGCTTTCCCAATAGCTACACCTATGAGGGCGCATAGTTAAGGGATAAGGAGACTGCTACTAAGTAACTCATTCTCTACTAACAAAGAGTAATTATATCAAGAGCTACATTGGAATACAATATCTCAACTCACGAAGTGTAATCACCCCTTCCTCATTTCCTCTAGGTGCTAGTCATAACTCCCCATGGATTCTCAAAATTATAAACTATAGATTAAGAATAACTAGTGAACACCATATCTCAACTCACGAAGGGCATTCATCCTCCAACCTATCTTTGAAAGTTCTTAGGATATAGTGAGATTTCTACTAACACTTCATCTCAACTCACGAAGAGTGTTCACCCCAAAACTCTGCTTTTTGACTTCACTTAGCTTCATTCGTTCATTCAACTGTGAGTGCGTGTATAAATGAAAACACACCTTGCACATAAGCATCATTTCATTTACATTTAACTTCTATACATGATAAGACCTTCATTCATCACATCACACACTTTACATACTTCACATAATCATATAATTCATTTAAGCATACTCTCTAGCCTACTTCACATAATAGCTTCATCAAGCACATTTAACAAGAATAGCATCATTATAGTCTTGCTTAACAATTCAAGACTTCATGGTCTCATTCACAATAATTAATTAAATTCACATTTATAGAATTCAAGTAAAAACCTCCACCAAGAAGGTGGACCATACCACTCAAGAGCATTTTGAAATTAAAGCCAAATAACATAACCGACTTACCCTGTTTTCCAAGATTCCATCACCTATAAAATTTTGCTAAACATTTGATCATAATATAGCCGTCAGGGCAGTAGATAAACAATAATATAAACACAAGTAAATCAAAGCTCAAAGACTACAAAACAAAGCTCATTTAACCAATTTCTTAAGCCATAATTTGATTAAAAGCTTTATTATGATATCATTGATGTTTTAGCATTAAAATAATCAACTAACATTAGAAACATCATTTTTAATCATTAGAAATGTTTTCATGCAGGACCTATATTTAGAGCTAAAGTTAGAAGAGTTTAGCGTTGAAAAACCTTTTGCGAAAATTCATTAGAAGGGACTCTTTGAGAAAAAAAAACAGTCAAGGATGGGATATCAACATACATTAAAATAAAGTAACGAACTGTTTATCGTTTTGAGCAAAGATTTATTCTGGAAAGACGAGGCAGAGGTGACGGACGGCCACGACGGACCGTCAAGGCACGACGGACCGTCGTGGGGGGAGGGTTGTTCATTTCAAAACCACTTAGAAAATATGAATTGGGGTACTGAAAATCGACGTCTGGACCGTCACGACAAAATGGCAGGACGGACCGTCACAGGCGTGACGGACGTCATAGAGTCCTTGATGGAAATTGTCGTGGATGGTTGCGACGGGCATCAGGACGCGCCCGCGCAGTACGACGGGCAGTCACGGGCTACGCGAGATTCCCAATTCGGTAGGATTTCTTACACGTTTTAAGGGCGTTTTGGACTATTCCTGCTTCTTTAATTAGTAAGATAGGGTGTGTTAATGTTTAATAAGTCAATTACTTTGGGGGTTAAAAGAGGTAGGTAACTTAAGTTAATAGTGGGTTATTATTTTCCATCTTTCATCTTAATGTACATAATAATTAGGGTTAAAAGGAAAGACGGGTTTGAATAAGAAAAATAGAGAGAAACAAAGGCAGAAAGAAAAAGCAGAGGAGAACGAGTAGTAGAGAGAGAGAGGGAACGAGAGGGACAACAAGAAATTGAGGAAGTTGCTTGCTTGATCACGATTTTGCGGGTGGAGGTAGGTTATGGTTTCTTTTACACTATTCGTAGTAAATCTTAATAGCGAATGATATGTGTTGGGTAGTAGGATTATGAAGTCTTCTTTTTATGATTTAATTGTGTGTAGCATGATGTGATTTTATATTATAGGTGATTGTATGTTTGAAAAAACAAGCCTGATGAAGCTATTGAATCCCAAATCGTGATATAAACCTAATCTCTTGTTAATGATGATGCCTTGGATAAAAGAAGGGCTTGATGACTAAAGTGATGAGATGATGACGGCCGTGATAAAAGAAGGGCTTGAGAATTAATAGATGAGATTAGGGGATCGGAGGAGTGTCACGTAACGACACATAGATTAGCTGGGACGGGTGTCACCGAACGACACGTAGATGTAGGGATCGGTAGTGTCACGTACCGACACCATAGAATTAGTGGGAAGGTGTCACGACCGGACACGTAGATGTAGGGTGATCGGAGAAGTGTCACGTACCGGACACATAGAATTAGTGGACAAGGTGTCACGAACCGACAAGTAGATGTAGGGATAGGAGTTGTCACGTACCGACACATGGAATTAGGGGATCGGAGGGTCACGTTCCGACATAGTAGTAGGGATCGGAACGAGAGTGTCACGTACCGACACAAGAGGAATAAAGATTAATGATCTTGAAATATACTAATATACTCAATCTAAAGAACATGTATCCCAAAAATAAGTATGGCATGGAGGCTTGATCTCATAGGATTGCTTCGGTGAGATTTATTAAATGAGTTGTTTTACTGTGGCTTATCACACGTTAGAATATTAGGTGATTTTATGATGTATATGAGTATATTGTTTCTATGTGAGTTGGCCGATGATTACCTACTCAGTAATTGGGGTTGTACTGACCCCCTACTTATGTTGTCCCTTTTATTTATTTGTGGCGTGCAGGCAAAGTCCGTCATCTTCGACTCAACAGTCGTTCAAGGACAGTCGTCGTCACACCGGATCTTCAGGGTTGAGGCCTAATGATTCTAGCTTGAATGGATCTCCTTTCTATGTCTGATTGCCTTGAAAGTTTCGGCATAGAATAGCTTTAGATTTATTTTAGCTTCTTAGAATACTCTTAGTTTAGTAAACTGATAATAGAGTCTTGTGTGTGATTGACTTCCAGATTTTGGGGAGGGGAATTAATAGATGTTGAATTTTAGAAATTATTGAATTGTTTTTATTATGAGGGTTTAAGTTCCGCATTGACGTTTTATGTTTTTATTAAATTGAATGATAAGGTCAGATTGGTTGGTTCGCTCACCTAGGAGGGTAAATTTGGTGCCAGGCGCGGCTCGGTTTTTGGTCGTGACAAACTTGGTATCAGAGCATTAGGTTCGTTTGGTCTCATCACCACAAGAACAGGGGTCTAGTAGGGTTCTTAAAGAACGGTAGGGGAACGCCTTTACTTGTCTTGAGAGGCTATAAGGGGAACTTTAGGAAAATTCCATCTAGTCTTTTTTCTTTCGATGTGCATTACTTGGATCCAATTGGTATCTAGGTGGATGACCAATGGTTTATCTGACATCTTCACTATATTTCGCAGATGTTAGAACTAGAGGCAAAAAAACGGGGGGACCTTTTAAAAAAACGCCAACCTCAAATCAGCAAGACAAGATGCTCTGAAACCATCCATGGGGGGCTGTGCTCAGAGTGCAACAGTGGCAAGAGGCGCGGGGTAGGGTAGAGGTCGTGGGAGGACGTCCTTAGAGGAGAGGACGATCAACCTAGCCCATCGGTTCTCTTTAGGGCGGTGACTCCTCACCGACTAGAGGGTAGTAAGAGAAGGGGGGATGGGGAGGAGAAGAACAAGTACAGAACAGGAAATGCCACCCCAACCTTACCCCAGAGATGATCAATCAGGTGCTCGCTTATTTAGTGGGTTTGTCTGATCGGGGTTAAGGCCACCTCCCAAGTTTTATGCACCAACACCTCCGGTTTCAGAGGTTACGAATGCAAGCCATAGGCCCCTAGTATGGATGCCTCATTGGACATAGGCACGTTTCCACGACGTGACTACTGGGCCTATAATGACAAAATGATCAGCATGAACTTTTTAAGTTAAGTTCTTGAAATTGAAACCTCCAGCCTTCAAGGTGCAGAATTTGAGGATGCTTACGATTTCTGGTTGAATGTCAGTGAGCTACTAAGAAGATGGGTTATAGTCGAACGGTTGGTGTTGAGTTGTGATGTTACCAGTTTCAAGGGAAAGCCAAAATGTGGTGCGGTCACAGTGGAGGGCTCAAACCAAACGAAGGCACCACTATGAACTGGGCCTCATTCTATAGTTGTTATGAGAAATAATTCCTCGGACTGAGAGATAGGAAAAAAGGGAACGAGTTCGAAGCCCTAGAGCAAGGTAGGAGTTAGGTCAATGCGTATGAGGCTAAGTTCTCGTGCACTACCAGCTATGCCACCCAAATATGTTCAGTCAACAGAGCGGATTCGCCGTTTTGTGAAGGGGTTGAGATCAGAATTGCGAAGTTAGCTTACAGGTAGAAGCTAAGGCAAATCCTGCCAAGAAGTGGTAGATGTTCGTGGTAGAGGTGGAAGGAGTGAAGCCAGATGAATTAACCACGCGATCGACTTCAACAGAGGTTTCGAAAAAAAAGGGGGTGAGTTTAATGGTTCTTACTCTAGAGAACAAGGTTCGGAGGTTACTAAGTCTGACCCATTAGTCTTCACACGACTGTAGTTGGGGGTCGACTAATACCGGCACAGTTCTCTAGGAGGACCCTGCCGTGAATATAGAGAGTTGTTAGGATTGTGGGGAGACTGGACATATTAGGAGGAATTGTACAAAAACAGAGAATAGAACCCCAAAACTAGAGTAGGGGTGGTCATGGTAGAGGCCGTTTTTCTGGAGAACGGCGGTGGGCGACGGTAAGGTGGTTCACCAAAAAATAGCCGGGTGATGGGCAAAATGAGCCACTACATCACAACATGGTAGGGGCAACGGGACAAAACAAACGAAAGGCCCATTGTATGCTTTCCCTGGGAGATTCAGAGGCGGAAAAACACTGATGCTGTCATCACAGGTAATCTCTGGTTTGTGATTGCCATGGCTTCCGTATTGTTGCTCCGGATCCACATTTTCTTAGTATCTGATCATTTGCGAATGGTCTTAAATACCTTGTGAATTACTTGATATGCCTATAGTTGGTTTCTACTCGGTGGGGTGCGTTTGTGGTAGTTGAAAAGGATATAGTCTTGTTTGGTGGGAACTTTTTGGGAGTTAAAACTTAGGTAGATTTGGGTATCTTAGAGATGGTTGTTTGATTTTTGATGTAATTAGGGGTAATGACTTGGCTCTCTCCGCAATTCGCGATCTTGGATTGCTAATGCTAAAAACGGTGCACGTGAGCCAGCCTGGGACGACGTTAGTGTGGGAGGGTGACTTACCACTTCCAATCCGGTGCGTATCTCTCCTTGCTTAGTGCTAAGCAAATTGGTTAGTAAAGGTGTTTAGCTTTCTGGCACTTCTAAAGGATGACACATTACCCAAGTACCTTCGATTGAGTTCGGTTTCGGTGGCCGTGAGTTTCTTGATGTATACCTGCAGATCTTCCGGGTATGCCCCCAGATAGGGATATTGACTTCGTATTGATCTTTGATGAACCGGGTACACGCCCCATTCTATACCCCCTTATAGAATGGCCCCCGCGGTGTGAAGAGAATTAAAGCCAACTTCAAGAATTGTTGAGCAAAGGCTTTAGAGACCCAAGTGCATCTCCTTGGGGGCTCCGGTTTGGTTTGTAAAAGAAAGATGGGGTTTTGGATGTGCATAGACTACCGGAAGTTGAACAAGGTGACTATAAAGAACAAGTTCCTCTCCTCACATTAATGACTGTCGATCCTTACAAGGTTGCTTGTGTCTTCTCTAAGATTGACTTGAGATCCGGTTATCATTCACATGAAAATACGGGCAACGGATTTGTGCCAAGACTGCTTTTCGGACCAGGTATGGCTATACGAATTGTAGTGATGTCTTGGTCTTACAAAATGCCCCCCTGCTGCGTTCATGAGTTTGATGAACGAGATTTTAAGCCATATTTAGAGCTCTTTGTGATCGTATTATTGATGATATACTGATATACTCCAAAGTTAAAAGGAACTAGGAGGAGCATTTGAGAATGTATTGGAAACGTGAGGGAGGAAAAAGCTTTATGCCAAGGTTCTCTATTGTGAGTTTTGGCTAGAGTAGTGTCTTCTTGGGGCACGTGGTTCTAAGGATGGAGTAGTTAATGGTGGATCCTTCTAAGATCGAAAGATAGTGAAGAATTGGTAAGGCATACTAATGTGTCGAAAATAAGGAGCTTGTTGGGTTTGGGTTAGCCTAGCTAATACGCCGATTGTCAAGGGGATTCTCTTCTATTGCTTCCCAAACTGACGAACTTGACTAAAAAAATGTTCATTTGTATGGTCCGGAGAGTGTGAGGAAAAGCTCTTGTTGACTACTGCACCCACTTCTCACCTTGCCAGTGGAAGGCAAGAAGTTCCAGGGTGTATTGTGCGCCTCTTATTCGGGTTTGGGTGCAGTGCTAATGCAGAGAAGAATGTGATTGCCTTACGCTTCAAGACAATAAAAAGGCATGAACGTAACTAGCCAACTCATGATTGGAATTAGCCGCGGTAGTATTGTTTGCACTAAGCAATGGAAGACATATTTATATGGGCGGTTAAGTGTGAGGTCTACACGATCATCGTATATGTCGACAGTATGTCTTCACTAGAGAGATTTGAATTTGAGACAGAGGAGATGATGGAACACTACTGAAGGACTACGGACATCACTATCTTGATCTTCATCGGGGAAGGCGAATGTTGTAGCGGATGCTTAAGTAGAAGGCGGGGAAGGGAAAAGCATGGGAGTCTAGCTCACTTGCAAGCTTCTAGACGCCCATTGGTAGAGGAAGTTCAGATTCTGGCTAACGACCTTTTGAGATTAGAAGTAAATGAGAAGGGAGGATTTTTTTAGCTTGTGTGGAGGGAAAGATCTTCCTTCCTGATAAGATTAAGGAGGGAAAGAAGTTAATGATTGAAAAAATTGTCCAGATCCGAGGGATTAAAGTTTGACAAGGAGAGGCTACTAAAGAGCGAAAAAAGTCGATGAAGAAGGAAGGTGTGTTTTGAGGATTAAGGGAAGGGTATGTGTACCTCGCTGTCGATGATTTGATCAACACTATTTGACAGAGGCTCATTAGTTAAAGTATTCGATACATCCGGGTTGCAACCAAGATGTACAGTGACCTAAAGCAACACTTTGGTGGAGAAGAAGGAAGCGTTGATTTATTGTGGATGTGGTTTTAGTGCCAAGTCCAAATGTCAACAAGTAAAGTATGAACACCAGAGGGCCCGGAGGAGAAAGGAAAAGGAAACTTCAGAGAATGCCCATCCGGAATGAAATGGGGAGAGAATCGCAAAAGAAAGGGGTGGTGATGCGGTTGGAAAAAGGGGCAGCTAAGCCCAAGGTACATTGGTCCTTTGATATAGTCTTAACGAGTAGGGGAGGGTGGCTTATGAGTGAGCCTTGGCCTCCAGGGCGTCCAGGAGTTACATCCGGGGGTTTCATGTGTCGATGTTGAAAGATACCATGGGGGATGGAAATTAACATTATATGTTGGGATTCAGTTTGCTGAAAGAAACTTGTCTTATGAGGGAGGAGCCTGTTGTTGCTATTATTTTAGATTAGAACCGTTCGCAAGGTGAGGTCAAGAAGATTGCATCCATCAAGGTTGCAATGGAAGAAATCGACCGGTTGAAGATGAAGAAGCCACTTGGGAGAAGGAAGGCAGATATCGAGAAAGAACCCAGATCTGTTACAGATTAAGGGTCTTCCTTTTTGCGCTTGTTTTCATCTTGTGAGCGTTCGGGGACGAACGATGGCGTAAATTGATATCTATTGTAACGGACCTGTTTAGTCGTTTTGAGCAACAGATTTTATTTATGGAAAAACTGGCAGACGGTGACGGAGACAGACGGACCGTCAAAGGGCACGACGGAACGGTCGTGGAGTGGAGGTGTCGGTTTCAAAAAAACACTGAGAAAAATATGCAATTGGTATTGAAAATCGAATATCTGACCGTAACGACGAAATGGCAGGACGGACCTTCACAGGCGTGACGGACCAGTGCATAGGTCCTTTGATGGAAATTGTTCTTCTTTATATTTTTTGTCTTTTATACTCTCCTTTTCCTGATGTTGCGACGGGATCAGGAGGGACCGTCGCAGTCACAACGGGGCCCGACGGGCTACGCGATCCCAGCTCGCGGTCGGATTTTTTACACGTTTTTTAAGGGACGTTTTTGACTCGATTCCTGCTTTAATGATAAAGATGAGGGGGTTAATGTTAATTAAGTCTAATTTCCTTGGGGGTTAAAAGAGGTAACCGTAAGTTAATTAGGGGGTTATTATTTCCATCTTTCTTTAAGGACATAATAATTAGGGTTTTATTTTTATAACAAGAAAGAGGGTTGGTGAATAAGAAACATAGAGAGGAACAAAGCAGAAGAAAAAGAGCGGAGAAAGAGTAGAGAGGAGGAACGAAGAGGACAACAAGAAATTGAGAATTTACTTGCTGATCACGATTCTTCGGTGGAGGTAGGTTAGTTTATTTTACACTATTAGTAGTAAACTTCTTAATAGCGAATGATATGTGTTGGGTAGTATTATGGAGTCCTCTTTATGGCTTAAGTGTGTGGATGCATGAGTGATTTTATATATATATGATTGTGATGAAACAAGCAGATGAAGCTATGAATCCCAAATCTTGATTAAAACCTACTCTCTTGTTAATGATGATGCTTGTATAAAAGAGGCTTGAGGAACTAAAGTGATGAATGAGGACGATTGTAAAAAGGAAGGCTTGATGAATGAATAGAATATGATGAGGGGATCGGAAGTGTCACGTACCGACACATAGAAATTAGGGGCCGGGTTGGTGTCATGAAACGGCAACGTAGAGAGGGATCGGAGAGTGTCACGTACCGACACATGAATGAGTGGGACGGGTTCACGAACCGACACGTAGATGTAGGGGATTCGGAGTGTCAGTACCGACACATAGAATTAGTGGGACGGGTGTCCCGAACCGACCACGTAGATTGTAGGGGATCGGAGACAGTGTCACGACCGACACATTGAATTAGGGGATCGTAGAGTGTAGTTCTGACACCATAGTAGGAGGGATCGGAGTGTCACGTACGAACAAGAGGAAAAACGATAAGGAATCTTGACAGATACAATAACTCAATTCAAAGAACATTGTATCCCAAATAAGTATGGCTGGAGGCTGAGTCCTGATAGATATGATCGGTGATATTATTAAATGAATGTTTTGTTTTACTTGTGCTATCACACGTTAAGAAGATAGTTTATTTTATGAGTTATCTGAAGATATATGTTTCTATTTTGAGTTGGCCGATGATTTGATACCCTACTCAGTACTGTGGTGGTACTGACCCCCTACTTTTATGTTTCCCTTTTGTTTATTTGTGGAGTGCAGCAAACGTGCCTCATCTTCGACTCAACAGCTTATAGTTTCCAGCCAGGTCTTCGTCACACCGCTCTCAGTGGTGAGCAATGCTCTAGCGTGGACTGATCTCCTTCCTCATGATTGATGCCTTGGGGGGGGGGGGAAGTGGGGAAGTTTCGGCATGGGGGAAGTTTCGGCATAGACTAGAGTTATTTATTTTAGCTTCTAGAATTACTCTTAGTTATTGTTAAACTGAGATAGATGTTCTTGTGGTGAGTTGACTTTCCAGATTGGGGAATTAATCGATGTTGAATTTTAGAAAGGTATTGAATTGGTCTTTTATTTATGCGTTTACGTCTTCCGCACTGATTGATGTTGTTATTAAATTGAAATGATTAAGGTTAAGACTTGGTTGGTTCGTCACATAGGAGGGTAAATGTTGGGTGCACAGTCGCGGCTCGGTTTTGGGTCGTGTGACAATTAAACCCCATTGATTTTAGGTTGAAAATTGACCACTGTCAGCCCTCCTATCTCTTCTTGACTTCTAACTTCCATGGAGACTTGAGAGAGAGTTTTAAGAGAGAGGGGTTTTGGATTTTACAAAATGGAGTCTAAATTTAGGTATTAGGGTTTAAAAAATCTTATTGTACCAAAAAGAGACTAAAACTATCATCCTAGGTTCATAAAAGACTTGGGGTGAATTTACCAAATACCCCAGTCATTATAGAAAAAGACAGTTTTTTGGCAGGCTTTAAACGACGGATGTAACCAACGGACCGTCTGTCCATCAACGGTTTGTTCGATCATAGATATGGATGAATTGTTGGATTAGCCATATGTATATTATCATTTGTAGGATCTCTTGGTATCTGAATTTGTTGTAAAGGCTAAGGAATGGTGATGATGGTGATTAGAAGGTGGTGAGTTTACCTAATTGCTTTATTTTGGATAGAATTGATATTGAATTGTATTTATTGGTATGGTCCACTTATGATGGCGGTGTTTAGTTGTTATATATGTTATGGACATGTCCTTGTCGGCATTATTATGTGAAATCTGATATAATCATGATATGGTATATGTGAAGGTATAGATGAAGGTGCTCATGTATTGTTTATATGATCCTATATGGGTGCTACGATGGTATGATTGAATGTATTTCCTCTCTATTTGTTGATTTATGATAATTAAGTACTAGGGAGAGCTTTCATAGAATGATATTGTGTCTTGATTGGTAGACTAAGGTCCCTTTTCTTGATATATGAAAGCTTATGGATTATGAACCTTTGACTTGGTAGGCTTAGGAACCTTTGTCATGTATGTGAATGAATGTATAAATTAAAGATTAGAATCGGTAGACCTAAGGTAGGTGTTCTTCTATGAAATACCAATATGGAACCTTGAATATGAAAAGACGTTGAAGAATGATATATCCTAATGAACCTTGATTGAAAACCCTAGTGGAACCTTTATCAGTAGAAGTGTTATGAGTTTTTAGGACTTAGAGATGGTACCTTCTAAAATACTAATACGTGAATGCATTTACACTATGACAACGAAGGCAAAGCACCTGGATATGCTTGTGGTAGTAGACATACATAAGGATGACACTAGAGTACAAAGAAGACTTTGATATCCCTTAACCATGTGCCAACATGGGATGATTACTAGTTCTACCTTTGGTAAGTAGAACACCCTCTACAGTGTGGGGTTCTAATGATGCTAGATTCATACCTAGCTAGTGTGGTCTATGTCGGTTAGTGCATATTCTCATCGAGTGGGATGTTCATTCTAGTATTGGAGATGTTCTAAAATTTGTAGGTAATAGAATGGTAAGCTATCTACACATGGAACGACTACTCTTTGAACGTGCTAGGATGAGCTCCCTAGGTCTTCTAAGACAATTATGTGAAGTCCTCTAATTGTATGATTGACTCCTAAATGATTTATGTAATGAATGTTCTCCTAAATATAGAATGTTAAAATGAAAGGTTCTGATCTAGGGTATCTTTGAGGATCATCTAGGTTTGCTAGAAGAGGGTGTATGGTTGGTCTCTTCATTTCTTACTTAGGTGAGTCTTAGATTAATCTTAGATAGAGTCTTAAGTGATGAAAGGCTTAATGGTGAATATGAAATATGTCGTATATATGATTGTTGACTTACATTATGTCTATTAAACTCTTATGATGAAGGTTTCTATCAAAATGGCATTAAAGTACATTTTAAAGTAAATGTCCCTTTTTGCATGGTTTTCTTGCATTGACCATAATTGTGCATGCAAGTGCATATGTGTATACTTTACAAATGTAGGTGTGGAAAGGAGAGGATTCTCTAGAAAATGAAGGCGTGGGGAAATAACATTTCTATCAGGATCGGTATGTCCTCAATATGTTGAAGACCATGGCTTGTTGTTCCATCAGGGGCGCACCCCCTAGATGTAAAATGGCGTAGTTCTGTACATAGGGATAAAGACTAGATCTTATCTTCACATTGCATTAATAGGTAAAAATGTGGAAAACATTTTAAACTTTTTTTAGTCTACTTTTACATTAAGGTTTACATAGACCCTCGATAAACATATACATTCAGATCGAGTATATATAGACCCTTCATATATAAGAACATTACTTAGCCTTCTATTTTTATTGCACATACAGAGACACAATATATTATACTAATATATATATAATATATATATGATCTATATATATGGTGTGGTGTGTGTGTGTGTGTGTGTGTGTGTGTGTGGGAGTGTGTGTGTGTGTGTGTATCATAATCTTAAAATTGATGTCGTAGATCATAAATATCTAAACAAAAGTATATACCAATTGGGCAGAGCTCATACATTAATACAATAAAAGCCACACATAGGCTATACAATCTGTAGTAATCAAGTGAAAGGAAATAAACATATTGTCTTTTTAAGACTAATGAATATCCAAAGCTAGAAAGTGGCATTGTCTTGGAAGTGGTGAGGACCTACCCAACTTGGAGAATTAGAATCCAAGTGAGGGTTGTTATAGTAACCCTAGTTCATTTTGAGGGTTGTTATAGTAAGTAACTGTATTTTGGTAGTTTTATTGTATTTATGATTTATATATATATTATACATATAATGTGCATACATATGTAATCAGGCGGTTACAGTGATAGACAGCGCAAGCATCTTGGATTTAGCCAACATAAAATGGCTAAAACGAATAAGTCAAGGATATCCATAAATCCTGAGGATATTGCATGATCTATTTCTTATGCGTCAGAGCACATGTACTTTCTATTTCATTTATTATAGCAGATCCTCGAGTGTATTATCCAAATTACAAAAAACCAGCAAGTGCTTCCTCTTCTTCACAGGCCTTTCCTTCAGTGCGCCTCGAGGACCTACTCTCAAAGTCTATTCGTCGAGGATGAACCTTATCGGTAGGTACTCCATCTCCCATATGTATTCCATCTCCCACAGGTGCATCTCATAGTTATGCGTCATAAGTATTAGATATTCTAGTACAAAGTAGGTAGATGGTATGGCCGGTACGCCTCCATTGACTCAATATTATGTGCATGTATCAGCCTTAGCTACACCTACAACTACACTTAGTGTTACTCCAGATAACGAAATGCCTCCACTAGTTCCTAGTCAGAAAGACAAACTTGGTAGAGTCATGATTGAACCTAATAGATAATCGTACGTTTGTTTTGTTTTCTATTTGTTAGTTTGTTTTATTTATTTCTTATACTTTAATATATTATTCATGCACTAACATATTTATTATTTTTTGTAGGTGGTAACCAGCAAATAATGTTGTTGGGGCTTTAAAATAAACTTTTAGGAGACTCTATACACAGGCTTACCACTCCTTGGGGAGATCCCAAACGGTATACACCAGACGATGTTTAATAATTTTAAGGTACACATTTTTTAGTTAAGTTTAATTAGTATACTTTACTTGTTTTTACTATCTTATTAACGTTATTCAATTTTTTTATTATGATTATGTGTACTTGGGTGCCGAGACACAATCAAGTCATCTCGACCACACTTGAGAGGATGGCATCCGTTGGACTGTTTGTCTAGCTAAAGAAAGTTCTGGATGATGGTGAACGCTCTGATTGGATGTTGCTGCATGTTCATGATAAATTGGTTCTGTATTGGAACATAGACAACTTTAAGAAAATAGCTATCCACGCCAAAAAAGGCTAGAGGCAGTCTTACGCGGTGGCTGTTGGTACACGGAGGGCAAAGTATAGTGGAAACAATACAAGAGAGATGGAAGTTCTTAATTAAAATTTTTTTCAAAAGAAATATTTAGGGGGTTGAGTCATATATATATTTTTAATTTCAGTTTTTTATTTATTGGAAAAAAATAGGGACGAGGAGGAGGAGGGGGGGGGGGAGGGGTGAGGGGGGGGAGGAGGGGAGGAGGAGGATGAGAGGAGGAGGAGGAGGACGATGACGATGATGATGACAATGACGAAGATGATGACGATGATGATGAAGATGATGATTACAATGACGATGACGATAACGATGACGACGATGATGATGATGATGATGATGACGACGATGACGTTGATGATGATGCTGATGGTGATGGTGTTGGTGATTGTGATAGTGCTGGTGCTTGTGATGGTGATGGTGATGGTGATGGTGATGGTGGTGATAATGTTGATTGTGATGGTGATGGTGATGGTGGTGGTGATGGTGGTGGTGATGATGATGGTGATGATGATGGTGATGGTGATGGTGATGGTGATGCTGGTGATGGTGATGCTGGTGGTGATGGTGATGGTGATGCTGGTGATGGTGATGATAATGGTGATGGAGATGATGTTGATGATGATGATAAAATGATGATTATTATGATGATGATGACGACGACGAAGAAGAAGGAAAAGATGATATTAATGACGATGACGATGAAGACAAAGATAACAATGACGATGATGATGAAGATGATAATGACGATGACGATGATGATGATGATGGTGATGGTGATGATGATGATGATGGTGATGGTGGTGGTGGATATGCTGATGATGATGGTGATGGTGATGGTGATGATAATGATGATGATGATAATGATACTCATGATGATGATGCTTATGATGATATGATGATGATGATGATTATGATGATGGTTATGATAATGATGATGATGATGGTGGTGGTGGTGGTGATGATGATGGTGATGTTGATGTTGATGCTTGTGATGCTGGTGATGTGGTGTGATGAGGATGACGATGACGATGACGCATGAAGATGGACGGATGATGATGTACGATGATAATAACGAGGAGATGATGACGATGATGATGATGATTGATAAGATCATGATTGATAATGATAAGATGATTATGGGATAATGATCTAATAATGATTAATAATGATAATGATCATAATAATAATACTAATATAATAATTTAATATAATAATAATAATAAAAGAATAATAAATAATAAGAATAAAAGAAGAATAATAATAATAATAAGTAATAATAATAATAATAATACTAATACTGATGATGATATTGATGATAATGATGTAATAATTGAAATATGAACCATGATAAGTAATGATAATAATAATTATAATATAATAATGATGATGATGATCTGTAAATCATAATAATAATAATAATAATAAGAATAAGAATAAAATAATAATAATAATATTAATAGTGATGATGTGAAATGTGATGATATAGGCCCATGATGGTGATGAGATCGTGATGATATGATCGTTGATGGAAATGATGTGGTTATTGATGATGATGATGGTGATGATGATGATGATGGTGATGGTGATGGTGATGGTGATGGTGATAATAATGGTGATAGTGATGATGATGTTGATGGTGATGGTGATGATGATGGTGATGGTGATGGTGATGATGATGGTGATAAAATTAATTAACTTAAGTGAATATAAGGTGCTATGTAAGGGTCCTTGAATTAGGTTTCGAAGAGGAGGAGTATCAAGGATCCATCTATGTTTCCAAAGGTCAACAGTATGTCCATTGCCAACCGACCAAGCTAAACCTTGAGCACATAAAGAACTTCCCTTTAAAATATTTTTCCAGATAAAGGAGGTGAAGGCGGACGAGGACCTCGAACCATATCTATTAATGAGAGTACGAGCCGGCCCACATGGAGTTTGGATTAATGTGGAGTCTCCATGAAAGACTAACTATTATAGAGAGGTTTTTATCATGAGCTTTGGAGGAGGAAACCGAGTCTCCTTGTATGCGTGGGCATGCACAGTGATCCCAACTTAACAAATTGATACTTTTTTTGCTATTATACTAACCTCCAAAGAAAATTTGCGTATTTTATCAATTTTTTAAAATATTTTGGAAAGAAAAAAAGAGCGAGGTATGATGATTACATCCAAGTGACGTGATGATGATGGTAGGTGACCAGCCGGACTGAGGAAATTTACTTTCCAGTTAGAAAGTTTTGCCCTCATGTTATCTATTAGATAAAGGAAATTGTCTGGCTTTGAATTTTTATTTAGAAATCAGGAATCCTAAATATTTTCCAAATCCCTCAACTTGAGTAATGTTTAGCAACTGTTGAATAAGATTACGAGTAATATCCGAAAATGCTTTAGAGTATAGCACCTTAGATTTAGAAGAGTTTATTTTCTGTCCAAAAAGAGTGCAGAAGACGGATAGAACGCGATGAATAGTGTAGATAGTTTTGGAATTTGCTTGGGCGGTTAGAGTTAAATCATCCGCAAAGAAAAGATGGGAGAATAGAGGACCATTCTTGGAAATCTTTACCGTGTCCCATTTTAGAATGTCCACCTGAGAATTGATGTATGATGACAATACTTCCGTAAAAAGAATAAAAATGTAAGGCGACATAGGATCACCTTGCCGAATACCCCGAGATGGAGAGAAATATTCTGTTTTTGTACCATTTACAAGGACTGCTATTCGACTTGTAGTAATACAGCCCATAATGAGTTTAATAATTATTGGAGGAAATCTAAAAGAAGGGAAAAATTACATTAAAGTATCCATAATAAAAAAAATATTTATCATTTATAGTAAGAATATTTCTTTTTCACTTGATACTTTAATTTCAATTTAGATACAAAGTTTAATTCAGATAACCAAAGAATAATTTTTTATCACATATTAAAAAAATTTTACTGATATAATTCATTTTATCCACCCACATTTTAATAACACTTAAATACGATGTGTCAAATTTTTACAACAAAAAAAATAATATATTTTTAAAAAAACCATATAAACCCATATATATTCATATATAGTGATACATAATTCACTTTTTTAATACATATTGAGATTGAAACATAGTATGCTATAAATGGTAATAAATAAACAAAAAATATAATTGTCTAAAATTAATAATTATTTATTAAAATGTACCAATTTATGTAATTTTTCCTTTAAAGAACAGGAGTGTCTGATAGACAAAGGACTATTCAAGGCGATCAAATGCTTTTTCGAGATGAACCTTTAAAATAATGCTTCCTTTCGAGATTTTATTCTCATACAAATATCAAACCATTTCATGAATTTGGATGGCATTGTCACTAGCTCGTCTCGCTTTAAGAAAGCTAGTTTCCTATTAACTTCTCTAAGAAAGGTTTAAAACAATTAGCAATAATTTTGGTAATGACTTTATAGATGGTATTGCATAATCCTATGGGTCGGATATTTTTTAAATGATTAGCATTCTTAAATTTGGGAATAAGACATAAGAAAATATCATTGAGTGGTAAAGGGATATATTGAGATTCAAATATATCATGACAAAAATTAAGCACTGAGGTTCCAACCAAATCCCAATGTCTTTGATAGAAGATAGGATGAAAACCATCCGGTCCTGGAGCTTTATATGGTTTGAAAGATAAAATAGCTTTAATTACTTCTTGATCTTGGAGAGGTCTATTTAAGGTTGAGAGATCAAGTTTATGAAAACTCTTATTGGACCCGTAAAAACCCTGCAAGTTAGTATAAGGATGTTCTGGTAGTGTATATTTTTTGAAAATAGCCAAAAGCATGCTGAATGATTTGCCTATGATCATTGATCCGATTACCAAGATCATCCTTGAAAAACGAAATTTTGTTCCTTCTTCTCCGATTAAGAACAGATAGATGGAAAAATTTAGTGTTAGCATCATCATCATTTAGCCAGTTAATTCTAGAACGAGTTTTCCAATTACTTGCCTCAATTTGCCACAGAATTTATGTATCCTTATGAGGTCACGTTCTAGTTGCTGGAGAAAGAAACTATGTGGGTATGCACCAGAATTTTGAATACCATTAATTCTAGCTAGAAGTCTTTTTTTATTTTTAAATATATTACTAAAGGTGAGATTACTCCAATTGATTACAATAGTTTTGAAATGACTAGAAGCTCTAGAAAAATCTCTATTATGCCAGCTAGTAGAAACTATCTCCTTAAACTCAGGATGTTCAAGCAAATATCTCTCAATCCTAAAGGTTTTATTATTAAGAGTACGTGGTTTAGGGCACAAATTAATAAGTAAAGGATTATGATCAGAATAAGTTTTAGGCAGATGAGTAACACGCATTAGGGTTCAGACCTAACCATTCATTACTAACAAAGCACCTATCAATTCTTCTAGGATAGTCCTTATGACTAGGCGTAGGGTTAGAATCAAGTGTAGCGGAACTTACCCTTATAACTCACAATCAATTTTGAAATTAAGTATGACACGCGGACAGAATCGAGAGCTGCACAAACAATTAATGGCATTACCTCCCCATTTTTTGTTTTCTCTGAGTACTTCATTAAAATAGCCCACTACACACTAAAGATCAGGGAGACCTTGAGATAATAGAGATCGAGAAATACTTTCTAGATTATCCCACAAAATTTGTCTTTTAACACTATTTGTACTAGTATAAATAATACTCAAGCACCAAGATTTATGTTTAGGGTGTACCTGGATCATAGCATGCACCTCTTGATCAGATTTCCTAAGTCCTGAAACAGTAACTAAAGCAGTATTCCATAATAACACCAAACCTCCAGATCTACCTATAGCTCTGGCATCTCCAAGAAGTCGTCAAAACCAAACTCATCCTTTAAACCCACATGGCTGGTCATCTTGGTTTCTATTAGCACTACAAATGCATGGATTATGATTCTGAATCAGCCCCCTAAAGTTCAATATGAAAGTAGGGCTATTTCCACCCCTAATATTCCAAACAATAAAACTAGTTAGGTTGATCATTGGAGAGTAAAAAGTGGGAGGGTTAACTATCAGAGGATCGTCCTTTACAGGAACTCTACTGGGACGTAATGTTGGGGTCAACACCACCGCATATTTTTCCAGGACAGTGTTTACCGCTGGACAAAGGTCGAAGGAGCACTTCGCAAGAGCTATTGGGCACATATGGATATATTTCTTGCCCTCCTTCTCCGGAAATAGCATCAGGGCGACATCCCTGAGAGCTGAAATTTCGGTGGAGGAGTTCCTCATCACATCCTCCTGCTCCACACTCCCCTCCTGCCACTGTGGTGGCTGATGACTGCTCCCAGCTTGCCATATGGGAGTCTGATGATTGCCCATTGATGCATGGGTTTGCATTTGAGTTGCATGCCCCTGCAAAGGAACTGGGACCCACAGGAAGAAGAGAGGATTGTTGTCTATAGCTTCCTGAGGGGTAAAGAAAGGAAGCTGTGGAATATGATTCGAGTTCACTGGTGGGTTGAAAAAGACCGCTTGGTCCCTCAGTCCGTACTCTATCCAAGACTGAGGTTGGTGCAACGGATGCATAGGTTTGTGTTGCCACCACGAAAGGGTGTTGAGCAACTTGTTGGGGAATCTGAGAATAGTTGTTCATATTTTGTCGAGGATAATTGATTGTCTGGGACAGAAGCTGAGGGGATTTCCTTTTGTTCAACGGAATTAGTGTCCTCAACATTGTTCTTTATAGAAGAAACTATAGTAGAGGAATTTGAGCAAGGGTTGGAGTGAGATGATTGCGAATCTTTTGACTGAGATTTATAATGCATATTAATGGTTGAAAACATAGTAGTATTATTAGGCGCTAGATTTGGACAAAGATTTCTTTCTCCTCTAATTGCATGTCCACTTGTCCATTGTTATTTGCCACTTGGACAATTTCGATCGCCATCTGGCTATTACTACTGGGAAGGAACGGCTGAGTGGAGGCCAAGAAATCCCCTGAAAATTGTGATTGGTCAGGGTTAATATGGGAAAAATTAATTTTTGGCGTACAAAAATTTAGAAGAGGCTTGGGCGGTAAGCTGGAGACACGTGTCCGTTTTTTATTATGCAGGGACATCGGTTGTATCGCTTGAGCCACAAGCCCACAACATGCGAAGGAGAGTTTAGCTGAGCCGTCTCTCTTTGGGAAGTGCTAGGGTCGGAAGGCAAACAGCTATCGGCGGGTTCGAGAAGAGATTCAAATTTATTGGAAGTATTAGTAATAGCCTTAAAAGAGTTATGTAGTTTTCTATTAGAGACTGTCTTTCGTTCTCTAACAACCTGGGTTCGTAAATCATTAGTACGAGTTGCCAAATTAGAATTTTTCTAATCCAGTAGATTTGAAAGCTAATTTTTGAGCTGAGAGAAACTTACCATATGCCGTTGAAAATTTTTTATATTAGTACTTGAAATAAGCTTTATTCCTCCCAGTCAATTCACCATTTCTCAGTTACTTACTACTTATTAAATAACATTGATACCTGGATTTTTTGTAGATGAGTGTTGCTCTGTATGTACATTCCTAACACTGTGCCCCTTTTTAAGCTTTGTCTGGTGACCCTTCTTTGGAAATGACACCGTTTGCCATTCTGTAGTGGACAATTGTTTTTCCATAGCGGTAGTATTTGTCTGTTGAGTAGTATCCGCCTTCGGGATTTGAATATATGGACACTTTGCTTGAATATGACCTAAACTACCACATTTCTTACAAAAAAAAAATTTCCTTCATAAATTATCGCTTGCATGTGAGACCCTATTTGTATGTGGTTTATAACTGGAAAATCCATAGGAACTTCAACACATAAATTCGCATATCTTCCTCTAAGGGCAGCACTTGTGCATGCATCCACCTTTAACAGTTTACCAATTGCACTTCCAATTTTTGATAGTAACAGGCCATCATAAAATTCTGTCGGCAGATCTGGAATCCTAATCCAAACAGCTTAATGTGTAAGATTGGCCTTATTAGGCACAAAATTTGGTTCCCACCTCCGAACAGAGAAGTAGTGGCCATTGATAAACCATGGCCCCTTATGTAGAGCAATCCTCATATTTTCTTCCTTAGAAAATTTAACAATATAATAATCAGATTCCGAGTCAATAAGAGGGAAACTTTCTGTAGGTTTCCAGATATCTTGGATTTTGGACTTAAGATAATGATGAGCTAATCTTTTCCCCATTAGTTTAATGATGAGCGAGAATTTCCAGGGAGCATGAAGCCGCTTCTTATCCGCAGTAGACAACTTAATGGTTCTCATACCATTAATTAATATGTCAGATTCTTGTTCCGAGATTGATTGAGCGTTATAAGGATGATTTACTTCACAAGCATTTATATTTATATCAATAATTGGCTCATCAGCTAGCAGTTTTTCCTTAAAGCTAAATTCAGGGGAGCAGGGTTTAAAAATAACAGTAGACAAATCAGGGGGCTTTGGAGGAATAGGTTGGTTATCAGAATTACAACTTGTATCAATCATCTTGGTATCCATACTTGGGTTGAAGCATGTAGAGAGAGAATTAGTAGAAATTGGTCGACTTAAGTTATAGAAAGTAGTAATTTAAGTTTCATTTTTTTGTTTTGTAATAATTCGAGCATTTAGATTTTAGCTAGAGTTTTGATGTATATGCGTTACAACTGAATATCAATTATGTATTAAACTATATTTAAACATAATGGTATTATTATTAAATTAAAATTATGATAAATTACAGGTCCTATAGGTAGTAAACTTTCTTTGATAATATTGCGAGATGTCAAATCAATATTTGAAAAACACGTAACTATTTATAATATAATGCTCAATATGGTTATTTGCCACTTCTCTATTGTCTCCAATTAACTTATATTTTTTTTGAATTTAAAAATTAATTGCTATATGTAAAAATAAAAAACTCACTCTTAGAATTTTTTAGCTAATTATACCTCTTAAATATACTTTCTCTCCCCTCTCCTATAGCGCATTACATAATTATTATTGTATTGTTGGAGTTCTTATTTTTAATATAGTATAATATAAATAATATGATAGAAAAATATTAAGATATACTAAATTGGATTGTTTTTAGTTAGGGTGAGGGGGTAAACATCATTAGGGTGAGATGGCTCAACTCACGAACTTGAATTTAAAGTTTGCAAAATCACACCTCAAATTTTAAGAAGAGAAGAACTGAAAATATTAAAAAACTCGTCGTTTAAAAATGTCAGAGAACTCTACATTTAAAGATAATAAAGGATAGTGAACAAGTATTTATTGTTCCTTATTATAAAAGTAACAACCTGTTAGAAAAGTCATAACCCCTAGGAAAGGTCAAAACTCTTTCAAAAAATTGTAAGCATTCAATTTTAAGAGACCATTTTTTAATATAATATAAATAAGTAATATAATATAAACATAGAAAATATACTAAATTGTTTGTGTTAGGACGAGAAGAAGAAGAAGAAGAATAGAAAACGTTAAAAAAATATAGTTTAAAATGTGAGGTAACTCTTTTTTTATAACCAAAAAGGGTGGTATATTAAAAAAAATGCTTATTGAGTCTGACTCACCGAAAAAATTCACAATCCTTTAAAAGGCAACTCATTGAAAAAGTAAAAACTCGTTGGAAGAGTCACAATCATTCGAAAATATTATACCTCAGAAATCTAATGACCTAGGCTGGAGTCTCACCTACTGAAAAATGTTTAAAATGGTATTTTCAGACCTAGACTAATTTAGATAACTTAATTTAGAAGTATTAGAGCTTAAATGTAAAGGGACGACCATGAAGTCCGAAAATTAGTGGAATTGAACTAGTAGACGTCCTTAGGTCTTAGGAAGGTTTGGGAGTGTCGTATGAGGAGTAAAACTTGTAAAAATACTGTAAAAACGTCAAGTTACGACCCCCCAAGGACTATCCTATGGGTCCTTGAAGACGGACCAAGCGTTGTCAAGGAGGTTGTCGGGGTAGATTGGAAACAATCCCTTTTTTAGGGTGCCTACGTGTCGCGCGCCCAACACTCAAAAGGGAAAAATTTCCTCGCAACACGGGACTGTCTCGAACCTCTCTATCTCAAATAAGATTCCAGAAAAATAGATTTGGAGATGCGCCCACGATGCAAAGTGTTTGTCCCAACAAATTTTGTTGCGTTGTTTTTAAGTTAAGGTACTTCCCAAAAAGGTTTCAATTCAAGTGAGAGGTCTTTGGGATATTTTCAGGGGGAGGGGTTATATATTATTTAGTCAGTTTAAGCATGTTTACCACCAAATAAAATTCTAAATTGAAATCAAAATCACTCTCACCTTCTCTCTAACTTCTCTCTGTACCCAACTACATGCATTGAAGAGCATCGGAGCTTGAAGAAGAAGACCAATCTTTCAAATTATCTACTCATATTCGTGGATAAAGTATTCACTAAGGTATTGATTCTTTCACTCTTGGAATTTCTTTCTCCAAGAAGTCCATTCAAAGATTATTTCAAAATTACCCAAATTCAAGGGTTTTCTCTACTAATGAATTTTCTTCTAAAACTGAAATTATGGATCAATTATGATGAATTATGATTACTTAAGATTTTTTGAGTATATAACGAATTTAATTGTTGTGTTTCACTTGAATTTCCCATTATCTATGTTCTTCCAAAAAATTCCGTAATCTTGGATCTTGCTCAATGAATTGGTTGGAAGTGATGAATGTATCCATTGTTCGACTTGTGTTAATTATGTTATTACATTCATGGACTTCCTATTGTAATGTATTATTGGTCTTGAAGAATACATGGATGTCTCTCTTCCCCTAACCCTAACCTTTGGATTGTGTAAATTGATGGCTAGAGATAATGAAATTAAGAGTGTTCTCATATAATTGGTTATTGTATGATGAGTATAATGGGTTGAAGGGTATATATCATGTCGTGCCCTATTTTCTCGCGAAACGAGTTTTGTGCACGACATAACAACTCTTTTGGTATTTGAGTTATGAAGAGTCGCCACCTAACGAATTAAGGCGTGTTAGGGACACCTATCTAAATAACTAAGTCTAGCTAAGGTTCAACGAGGAAGAGAGAAGAGTAAGGTTCAAATTACCTCCGGGGAAAAGGTAGTTAGGCATCCCTCGAGGGGTCCACAAAAAGGGTCCCTATGTCACATGCAATCTATTTGGGGGTTACAAGTAACAAATAAGGTCACTTCATTATTTATTTAGTTTTACACATGCTAGCTAGGTGATAACGTTAAATAGTAAAGATCAATTTATTATTTTAATTGATATAAAACATGCAAGGCAAGGCGATGACATAATTAAAATTCAAGACTATTTATTAATTTAAACATACAAGGCTAGGTGACAACAATATTAAACAATTAAGATAATTTATATTTAATTTAACATGCGAGACTATGTGATATAAATAACTCATATTATTACTTTAACTGATTATTTAAGCATGCTAAAAAGGTGATAGAAATAATAAACTCAACAAATACTAATCAATTAAATAAAAGATGAGTGAGGAGACAAAAATAACAAATACCTACAGCCAATATAAATTTATTATTTTTTATTTTAAGTACAAAAAATAAATTACTACAACCATTATTGATTTCTTCAATGAGTTATTTATGGAGCATACGATATAGCGGATTAACAAATATGACCAAAGATTAAGCAAATTAACTAAAGAGATAAATAAAAAGACAACTATGCACAAATAGATATAAAAATAATTCAGTTTAATTTATTAGCCGACCAAAAAGAATAAGATGTGCGAAATAAAGTTTGAAAAATTGAGCAAATTTTGGATAGAATTTTTATTACAAAGGTTGTTTTTTATAGGGATGATTTCACGATATTGTTAATCGCGCTCCTCCACCGTTTAGAAATAATTTTGTTTGGAGCTCGGTCTCTTAGAAAAATAATAAAAGTTTATATTTTGAAATGATTTAAAAAGGATTTATTTGCATATAGGCAAATTTAAATATTTACTATAAATCACATACTCCCTTTGAAAAATCAGGGTAGGTGGTACTCCAGGACGCGTCGGCTCTGGCTTAATTTAAAAAATAGGGAATTAGACATAGTAAGTCCTTTGAATTTTCACCAACGATAGGTGTAGGTTAGGAGGAAAGTAAATTATAATTTTTAGATAAGGTAATTATATATAGAGAAAGATATATAGAAATATATATATAATATATATATGTATATCTATTAATATATATATATATATATATTTAAAACAAATGTCATAATCAATCCAGATTTGAAAGGAGGATTGAAAAATGACTAAAAAAACATGTTGTAAATCTTTGTAAAAAAGAAAAACTAATAAAGCATTAATGTAGTCAATAAATTAAATGCAAAGATTTTACTATGAAAAGTATTTAAAAGTCAAGCAACTTTTTAAGTGCAACCAAATGTTTTCTTTTTATTATTATTTTAAAGAAACAACATATTGCATCACAAGTGTGAAAATCTTCAATAGGACAAATAAGATTACCAGTTAATAATATTAGCTAATTTAAAAGGGGAAAAAATATGCACTTTACAAGGCTTTTATTTTTAGAGTGAAAATTTTATGATAAAAAATTATTTGACAAACCATGAACATGATTTCAAGGTGTTCAAAATGGGACCAAAAATATATACATGATTTTGTAACTCCAAATGATAGAAACAAAAAAATTTACGTTCTTAGGGCACATTATTTTTCAAATGATAAGACAATGTGGAAAATTAAGAATTTTTACATCTAACCGATGAGGCCTACTAAATTAAGGATTTGATTTTAACATTCAAGAATTTATTGGAAATCTAGTATTTTTAAATCATTAAACAAACCAAAGCGTTCGGAGGTGTTAAGATGTGAAAATTGGTAGATTTTACAACACCTATAAACAAGAATGTCTAGGGGTTTAAAAGATTTTAAAATTGCATTATAAAAACCTATAGCTGATTTTCTAACTTTAAAAATTACGATTAAACAAGTAGCATGTAAATCTCTCCCCTTAGGTGATCCCCAAAATATTTTATTTTTTATGATTTTAAAAAATTGAGAGAAGTTAGAAAGACAGTTATAACTATTACAAAGAGTAACAATTATAAATAAGAACATAAGCCAAATAAAATGTCTTGTCTAATGTCCTTTATCTTGAGACTCTTCTACATCTTTGAATCTTAAATTCAAACCTTCTAAAGGGTAATGTGACACAAATATAAAATTAGTAAAAAAATTAATCATAGTATCAATAATATTCATAAAATTACCAATGCTTTACATAAACCAAACACACAAAAAATAAAGAATCATCATTGTCGCACATAAAGGGAAAAGGGTCATAGAAACTAACCTCAATGGTACTCGTTTTGTTTCATTCTTTTCAATACCTACAACATCCATAATATGAAAAACAAAATTTAAACTAATAGAAGGAACTAATCGATTATGCAGAATTATATGTCAGCAATGAAGGACTAAGTAAGATTTTTGATCCACAACCGCAACACAGCAATACCCCAAAGAATGGTGCAAAGTCTTACTAAAGTTCTTAATTCACTTTAAAGAATAGAGAGTAATGTTCATAGCATTTCAAGAGAGAGAGAGAGAAATGAGAGAATGAGAGAACTTAGTGTAATGAGAGAACTTGTTATAAAAAGTGAGAATGAGTTGAGTTGTTTATGTGTTCCACGGTGAGTAATGTGTAAACAGGTGTAAGGAGTGAAAAAATAATGATACAAATGGTCACTTTATATAGTAGAGAAGAGAAGTATATAATATAAGGAAAGAAACATTTAGGATCAATTAAACATATTTTTTTCTTATTCAAAAGAAACACTAAATCAGTCAGTCTAAATATGCATTAAATTAATAACTTTACCAAATATAATCAGTAAAGAATCATTGAATTTCTAACTAGGGTAACTTACCTCCCAATTAGCATAAATAAATCATAAGTAAATTTATCGTAATCAGAGAAAAATACATGAAAACAGATATGGTTAAAAAGCGAGCCAATGTGGAGCATTGATTATGTACCACTTCAACCAAAAATGCAGATTGAATAGATTAATATTAAAACATAATTATATGCGAAATCAGAAACCGGTGAAATCCTCACATAGGATAAAATTGATTGGGAGCATATATTTTTATAATTCGGAAAAGCCAAAAATATTTTAGGAAAGATAAATCTGTTAAAATCAAGATTTATGGGAAAGGCATCAAATCAAGGCAAATCACAACAGAATCGAAACTATTATAACTTATATACTAACCAGCACTCTTCATATTGAACACAAACAGGTCATCATAGAAGCAAAAGAGCACGGATTTTGAACAATACATTATCTAAGAATTACGAACAAACACGTAATAATACAACTCAAAAAAGGAAGTAGACAAGCATGCATAAACAAGATAAAATATTGCTCAACTTTTGATAGTTAAGAAACAGAACAAAGAGGTACTAGATTAAACATAGCTTGGACGGATCTATTCATTTCTAAAAAAAACACGAAATTCAAAATGTATAAAGAAGAGGCATTGTCGGAGCTCGTCATGAAGCTGCTATTTGTTGTGTTGTTCGTCTGACCGGAGTTGCTGCCTATTTCTCGGGCGATTGCTGCTCGTTGTTGCAGGTGTCAAAGCTGCTGGTCGCTTGTCCGGTGGTCGCCTGGAGTTGCTGCTATTGATGGCTGCTGCCTGGAAGCCCTGCAAAAAAAAGGAGAGGAAAGAAAAAAGACGGAGAAGAGGAGGAGAGAAAGAGGGAAAAGTGGAAGTTAGAGAGGAGCGAGAAGGAAAGAAGAGACGGGAGAGCGGGCAAAGAAAGGAGGAGCGGGGAAGGAGGAGAGGAAAACGATGAGAAGAAAGGGAGAGGAGAAGAGGGAGGCGGCTGGAGAAAGGGGAGGAAGAGAAAGAAAAAGTTAAGGGATTTAGGAGTCTTTTTGATGTAGAGTTGGGGGTTAATCTAGACCCTGAATCAAATTAAGATGTAGGGCGAAGATTTCCATCTTGGATTTAATGAATTATTAAAGGATGGCTGAGAATAATAGATGAGTTAAAATGAAAGGGGTTGGATATGGAATGAACTAAAATTTTAATAAAAATCGCTAGAATTGAAAGGAAGGGATGGTTATAATTGAAAAAAAATTTAATTGAATGGCTAAATTAAAAGAAAATTAAAGAAAGAATGGGTTATGAAGATTTTACATGATTTTGAGGGAAAAATTTGAGGAGATGCTATCTAATTAAATACTTACAAAATTTAAATATATATTATAATACATCACTAAGTTTAAAAATTTGAAAAGTTATTAATAATTTTAAAATATGTATAATATTTACCATGAATTTGATTAAAGTAATATATAATTTCATGGCAAAATCGACCTAACCTAACTTTAAAGTTTAATAAATTTTAAATGCGTTTTATCGAATAGCATTCCTAAAAATGGTTTAAAGGTCGGTCAAAATGGGTTGGGAACAGCCTGCCCCCTTGGTGATGGAATGAAGAATGATTGTCGGGCAACAACGTGACTAGTAGCCCGATTTGTCCAACCGACGACAGATTAAGTGGGATCAATTGAAGCGCAATTGTAGAAGGTGAAAAAGGGCCGACCGAGACTTTGATTTTAAGTCGCCACAGATCCCTGGTTAACGAGAATCATGTCATGTTAGTTCTAGATTAAAGAGCAATATGAAACCAAACTCATAAAATTGAAAGAGCGGTATTAAGGTATTCGAAGGGAACGGAATATGGCTTAATGGATAAGATTAGAGTAAGCGAGAGAAGAGAGAGATTGGAAAGAAAGAGAAGAGAGAAAGTCATGAGAAAGAGATGAAAAGAGTAGGTACTCATACCTTGCCGAAAATCAAGACTAAGCATCCTTTGTAAAGTGGACAGACCTAAACGTCTTTTAAGGCGGACGAGCCTGAATGAATGTCCATAAGGCGGACAAGCCTAAAAATGTCCGTTTTCGGCGGAGAGCCTAAATTTCTCCAATATGGAACAAGACTCTAATGTCAGTTAAGGGCGGAGGGTCTAAATGTCCTATAAGAGGGACGAGTCTTAATGTCGGTTTAAGGCGGACGGGCCTAAATATCCTATAAGAGGGACGAGTATAAATGTCGTTTTAAGGCGGACGAGCCTAAATGTCCTATAAGAGGGACCAGACTAAATGTCGTTTTAAGGCGGACGAGCCTAAATGTCTTATAAGAGTGACGAGTCCAAATGTCGTTTGTAAGGTGGACAAGCCTGAATGTTGTATTGTTAGGTAGACAAGCCTAGATGGAGAAACTGTAGTTCACAGTAGCGAGTTGAGTCTGACAATATCTCCAGAAGCCTGAATAGTAGCCTGAGTAGCCGAACGATAATGTGCGTACCCAGATTTGACCGGAACTTGTTTGCAAGCGTGAGAACGGTTTTGTTTCAAAGGACAATTGATTTTATCTGTAATCTGACCAATCTGTAACTTGTTAATATGATAATAAAGGATTAGAGAAGATGTATACAAAAAATGTGAATGCTAAAACATATGCAATTTCCCATATTGACAATGAATGTTTGCCTTAAGACTATAAAAATGATGTCTTAGGCTATGATTTCTAGGGCCATGATGCAAAATGTATCCTCATGTCATGAAAATGTTGTGTGCATGCCATGAAAATGACGCCTTTAGAGTATGACACCTTCGGAACATGATAGACGAAAATTAAACCCTTAGTCCATGATATGATGTCTACAGTCCATGAGGATGATGCCTTTAGACTATGATGCCTTCTTAGAAACATGATAAGCATGAAATAGTCTTAGGACAGACATGAAAGTCCGCCAGACCATTGAAAGATGATGCATTTGGAGGATGTACGCCTCACAATAGAAGTAATGAGTAAAGAGGCGTATCTCTTTTTGTTGGCATCTGTTGATAACTTGTGGATTGATTTGAATTTGTTCGAGCACAGAAAATTTCGAGCAGGATTACTGTCTCGGGCTTATGCAACTTCGGGCATAATGCCAGACTCGAGCACAATGCAAGGATGCTTTCTTCGGGCCAAATGCCATGGATGCGTTGTCGGGCACCAATGTAATATCTTGGCAAATTGAAATGATTCCTTCTTAGGGCAATGCAATATCGGCATATGCAATGATGCTTTTTTCGGGCACATGCAATATCGAGAACTGCCAAAAAATCATGCAGGTTTTCGAGCAATAATTCAATGTCAGGCACATGAATATGTATTCTAGGGGCCATGCGATGAATGCGATTCTTCAAGCATAAGGTGTCTAAGGCATATTAATATGCAGCATCGACTCTCAGGCATATGTCAATCCCGGGGATATGCAATATCGGGCAGAATGAAGTTCGCTAGGCAAATAGTTGATTGAGGGGATGAGTAGCTTGGACATCAGCCCTTGTTGGAAGGGTTCGAGTATCATTGTCGGGCCAAAAGTGGGTTATGTTGAAAGTTGCATTTGTATATGGACCGAGATTTTGCATTCAAGAAAAATAGTTAGTAAGGGGAGGTTGATTTGTATCATGATTTGAACAACATGCTCATTGATGTATGATTGAATGTATTTACGGAGTATTGTTGAAAATTGTGAGATCCCCCTAAAAAATTTCTGCCAGTTGTAGAACTTCTGTTATTTGATTATAGTAGTGTAGCTTGATGTTGAATTTTTTGCGATTCTCAAAAATTCTAACAAGTCTGATTTTCGCAATTTTGAGATCTTTTCAAAATTTTGCCCAAGTTGTTGAGAAGAAAAGAAATGCTTTTGATGAATGTTTGAGTTTACTCAAAAATTACTACCCCCGTATGGAAATGTACAAGGAAAAAATCTTCATGAAAAGTTTTTGAGACCCTCTCAAAAATTCTGCTTATTATCAATAAAAGGGGAAAATGAAAGTTTATTATGATAAGACGAACCCCCATAGGGAGCGCATACGTACCCTCTTAAAATGGGAATAGATCTGAAGTAGTTTCGAACTTACAAGGAAAATGAAAGAAAGGATTGACAGATTCAGGCATAAGGTTAAGAATAATAAATCCAGTTTGTTCATTAAGAGTCTTGTCCTCGCAACTCTTTGATGTGACTTGTGCTTCCTTGGTCAAGTGTTTTCAACACCTTTGTAGGATCATCACTTGAACGATGAATGCATTGGTCTGGAGGATTGCAATGTTGTTTGGCGTCCTTGTGCACTATAATTTTTCCTTTTTCAATCATAGTCTAAAATTTATTTCTCAATGCTGCACAATCCTCAGTGTATGATCTTGGAATGTTTGAAGTGATAGACCAAGTCTTGGATAGTCAAAGTTGAAAGAACAATGATAGGAAATTCCATCATTCTTGGTCTTAAAAGCTCCTTTAGTCCATAATTTCTGGAAAAATGTCAGTCAAAGTTTTCATTACGGAAGTGGAGACACGGGTTTCCTGCCTATGTTGATGAGATGTCTGCAGGTTGGAAGGCTAAAAAATAGCATGAATTTGCTCAATCTTCTAATTGTTTTGTTTCGAAGGTATAGAGGTTGATGCACCTTTGTTCCTTTCACTTAATGAATTTTTTAGGATTTGAAGAGAAGTATATGCATCAGTAGCTCTTCCAGACTGGATGTCATATTTTAACTCTTCTCCAATTCAAATTAGATTGTCAAAACTTAATAGCAGTGAAAAATAGGGTTTTGTAGTACATACCATCAACTGACCTAAAAAGAGTTTGGACCAACTCCTATTCATGCAGTAGATGACGTATTTTTGAGGCTTCTATTGTCCACCGTATGAACAGATTCCTCAAATAGTATGACTATTTCTTCACTTATGAGAAAATTGAAATTGTAGGATCAACATTCTATAAACTTATATTGTTCCATAAAGTCCTTTCGGGTCCATGTCCATCTATCCGAGCCATTTGTCAAAGTTCTGTTTGACGTTTACCAGGGGTGGTTGAGGGTTATTCCTGATAGACTTTGAAAATAAATAACCTCATCAGGAGAGTTTCATTTTTTCTAACCCCCCCCCCCCCCCCCCCCCCCTGCCGCCCAAACCTAACCTGCTACAGAATCTTTGAGAGTGTGCCTCGAATCATACGTCCGTCGTCGAAATGTTGATTTTGGGAATTTTTTAAATCTCGATGGCAATTCAAATCCTGGGTGTAGTTTGTGTTGTAGATAAATTTCTTATCCTCAAGGCATGGCAGATAATGAGGTTTTGATATTCCTTCATTCAATTCTATCCAAGTCAGGTATTTTTCGTTGCAATTCATCCAATTAGATTTCTTATTTGGTCACCATATCTTCTCGTTATTGTTAAAGCATTAAAGTTGGACATGTCGGAGATATTTGTTGAGAAAAGTTGTAAGTAGGAATAGGATGAGGAGAGATAGTCCAAAAGGTACTTTGTGTTGGACGAGAAAAGGGCTGATTTTTTAGGATTGTTTTGGAGAACAGTTTGACCTGCGAAAGGTGACATATTTATGTTTATCTCCAAAGTAGGATTGGCGGAGAGTAACGATTTGGTCCATTCGCGCATATTCGACACCTCTTCTTCTAATCTCTTTATTTTCTGCTTAAGGCATGATACTAGATCGTCTGAAAGACCTTTTGTTTCAACAGTCTCTACCATTAACCTTTTTTTTATTAGCCACTGATTTTTACTTTGCGATGTCAGTGGGAGAGAGCGGAAAAGAGAGGACCCTTTGATAGGGTGTGATAAACATGATCACAGATCAACCATTGGGGGACAGGGTAAAACAAAAAAAAAATAAAGCAAAAAACAAAGACCAGCTCAGAAACATCGGTTCTAAGTTTTCAGTATATCAAAAAACACATTGTTTTAGAATACACGCCTCCTAAATGCAAAGATTCCCGTTGAGACAGATGGTTAGGCTAAGCCACAGTAAGTGAGGCATAAAATTAATTCAGCCTTATTTTCAATAGGAGTTAGATTAGAAGAGACAAAAAATGTCACGACCCCAAACAGGGACGCGGACTGCACCCACATTACCACCTCATGTGACGAGAACCAACCCATCTAACCTTAACATTTCAAATAATCAACAGAAATAAAGCGGAAGACTTACGAAGACTTAAAACTCATTAATAAAAAACATTTCAATACTATATTATTTCCCCAAATCTGGAAGTCATTCATCACAAGGAACATCTATCTCAAATTAACTTAACTCGGAATGTTAAGAAAAAATAACTAAAATTATCCTGAGACGGAAGTTCAAGGCATCAAGACTTGAGAAGAAGACCCAGTACCAAAGCTAGACGCATTGTCACCCAAGAATTCTCGATGAAGTGAAGGACGGCTTAGACTACTGTTGCGTTGACGTTGACGAACGTTTGCTGCATACACACATACAAAGAGGAAAACATAAAAGGAGGGGTCAGTACAACAACACGTACTGAGTAGATTCCTAGGCTAAACAAAAATAGGGAACAGTATATATCAATACGAATGTAAATCAACTACAATAACGCAAATGTGCAATAACAAAATGAATTCATCAATAACTAAAAACGACGTAAACCACATGAGGACTCAAGCCTCAATGACCATACTTATTTGGGAATTAGGTTCCATTAGATTGAGTATATTCATTATCTTTCAAGATTCATTATCCTTCTTCCTCTTGTGTCGGTACTGAACTACGATCTCTATTTTCTATATGGTGCAGGAACGTGGCAATCCGATCCTAATATTATTCCTGGTACCGGAACGTGGCACCCGATCCATATTCTATCCAGGTGTCGGAAAGGACACTCCGTCCTCATATTCTAGACTGAGTACCGGAACGTGGCACCCGATCCATATTATATCCTGGTTGTCGGAACGTGAAATCCATGCCTCATAATTCATTCTTGCCTCGGTACAGGACGTGGCACCCGATCCATTATATTCTTCTGGTGACGGAACGTGACACTACGATCCTCTATTCATTATAGATAGGTACAGGAACGTGGGCACCCGATCAATATTCTAATATAATGGTGTCGGAAAGTGACACTCAGATCCTCATATTATATCCTGGTACCGGAACGTGGCCCGTACCATACTATCAAGCTTCTTTTACAATAAGGCATATCAATTCTAATATATAATGTATCAAGCCTTATTTCATACTAAGGCATCCATCATTTCTCATGATTATTAATTTATCAAGCCTTCTTATAACTTAAGGCATCATCATTCCATTATAAAGCTATCAAGTGAATTTAGGGGTTCTTTCAAGATTTGGGATTCAATAAATCATCATGCTTTGTTAAGTATAACAATTTTATAATCATAATCATCAAAGCATAACAACGCGGCACATAGCAGGGGTTTCACAATATTATAACACAGCATATTCACTATTAAGAGTTACTACGAATTATCGTAACATTAAACAATACCATACCTCCACCAGAAAATTGAATCAACAAGCTATCTTCTCAAATATCCTTCTATCCTCTTCGTCTATCTCTCTTGTCTCGTTCGACTTTCTCTCCCCTTTTCTTTCTGTTTCTTTTATTAAAACCCTCTTCTTTTACCCTAAATAGGATATAAGAGATTTGACAATGATGCACTAATAACCCACTAATTAGACTTAAGGTTTACCTCTTTTTAACCCCAAAGTAATTAGACCTTTAATATTAACCCTCAATCTTTAAATTAAGGAAGGAATAGTTCCCCAAACGACCTTAAAACGTTGTAAAGAAAACTCCGACCCGAACTGGGGATGCGTAGCCGTGACGGCCGTCGAGCCTGACCGACGGTAAGCATAATGATGTCCGTCACAAGGTCCAGAGACTTGTTTTAAGTGGATGACTGGGTTGGCTTTGTGAAGGGCCAGTAGGGATTGCGAACGTTCCGTCCTCATTCCGTCATGACGTTAAGGAGAGTCGATTTCAGTACCCAAGTTCAAGAGTTGCTAAGTGTCTTGAAACGACACCCTCCACGACGAGTCCGTCGTCCTTGACGGCCGTCGTGGCCTCCGTCAAATCTCCAGTTTTTCAGAATCAAATTGTTGCTCAAAACGACAAACAGGTCCTTTACAAAGATACCAATTTACCCATTGTTCGTCCCGAACGAGATCACAAGAAGGGAAAACAAGTGGACAAGGAATACCTGAATCACGTAAACAGATGTGGGTATCTTCCGCCATATCGCTCCTTCTCCAAAAGTGGCTTTTCAACGGATCGATTCTTCCATGCCACCTGATGGATTGAAATCTCTCTTGACCCCAACGTTGCCGGAAAAAAAAACTTCCCGACTAAAATGCAAACAGGTTCCTCACTCATTAAGACAAATTCTCATCGCAACAACATGAGTCCCAACGGATAAGTAGTTTTCCATCTCCATGGTATCTTTCAAATGGACACTTTAATGATAAATACCGGATGCACTCCGGATTCAAGCACGGGGGAAAGGGCTAAATTCAAAGCCACATACCTATTCCGCTTTAGTACCTCAAATGGTTCCAATATAACTTGGACTTAGCTTACCTATTTGGCCAAACAGCATCACCCCTGTCATGGGTTGAACCTTCAACAAGAGTGTTCACCTTCCATGAACTCCAAGTCTCTAACCTCCGGTCATGCATATCTTTGTCTACTTTGCGGCCGCTCGAAGATTTTCTTAATGCCCTTCACCTTTTCTAACGGAATCCCTCAAAAGATCGGTACCCCAAGGTCTAACCTCGAATGCATCAAACCAACCAATGGAGATCTAACCTCCGCCATACAAATGATTCAAATGGAGCCTATCAATATGGAGTGATATGTATTATTGTACGAAAATTCTGCAAGGTAAGAAGCTATCCCAATGGCCACCACCTCTATCACGAATGCGACAAGATATCCTCCAACACTGAATCGTTCGCTCAGAACCTGACATCGGTCTGAGGAGGAACGCTGGGGCGGTACTAAGGTCCAACCTGTACCAATTTGCATGCAATGGTTCCAAAAACTTAAGAAGTAAACTGCGTAATCTTATTGATTATAAATGGATAGTGGAACCCAAAGTGGAACCCATGCAATCGAACGATTTTGAGATGTAGATTTGATAACTCTTGCTTGTAAGTCACATGGACCGGAATAAATGAGCAGATTAGTCAATCTGTACAAAATTACCCAAAATTGAAATATCAAATTCTTCGTGTCTTTGGAAGACCAACCACAAAGTTCCATGCAATTCTTTCTCCACTTCAATTCAGGAATGGGCCATTCTTTGAAGTGTTCTCCGGGCCTTGGTGGTTCATATTTCACGGCGGTGACATTTCGACACTTGGCAATTTAAAGTCAAAAATATTGCGCTGATTCTACTCACAAAAGTGTTGTTTTAGGTCCGCGGTAAATCATGGTTGCACCCGGATGTTGTATAGATACCGCTTGAATATGAGTTCTGCCGAATAGTGTTGATTCAAATAATCAATCGGGGACCACATACCCTACTTAATCCGTCAACACACCTTCCTCGTCGATTGTTGCTTCCTTAGCCTCGCCTCGCAAACACATTTATTCCGGATGCGCCCTCCCATTTAGTTCCCAGTCATCAAAAGTTTTCCTTTATATTGTCAAGAAAAGAAGATCTTGACTCCACACTAGCACAACAAACAATCCTCCCCTTCTCATTTACTTCCCAACTCATCAAGTCGTTAGCCAGGTATGAACCTCTTAGCCAATGGGCGTTCTATGGGCTGCCAATATGAGCTAGACTTTCCATGCTTCCCGGCATTTCTACTCAATGGCATCTGCACCACAACATCGCGTTCCCCGGATTGATACAAAATAGTGAGTCGTAGTTCAGAGTTTCCATCCACTCCTGCCCTCAAGTTCAAATCTTTCTGAGCTAAAGACATACTGAAGGATGCGATGTCGTGTAGACCTTCACACTTAACCCCAATAAAAGAGTTGTTCTACATTGCTTCATGCAAACACCTACCGCGGACACTTCCAAGTCCTCAATGAGCTTGGATAGGTTACGTTAATGCAATTTAATGTCTTGAAGGCAATAGAAAATCACGTTCGTCTATTGCATTAGCACTGAACCAAACCGAATAATAGATGACACAATAAAAATGAAGGTAGGTCTTACCCTCTAACGGTAAGTGTGAGGATTGGTGCTGTAGCAACAAAGTCTTAAGCTTCTGAAAGCTTTCTCACATTCATTGACCATTACAAATGGAACATTGCTTAGCAAATTCTCAATTGGGAAGCAATAGAAGAGAATCCTTTGACCAACAGCTGCGGGTAGTAGCTAGCTAACCCAACAAAGCTTACTTATTAGACACATTAGTACGGTCTTACCCAATATTCACTACTTTCGACTCTTAGAGGAGCCACCATCACCCATCCTAGAGAAAAAACGTGTCCCAAGAAGGGACACTGCATCTAGCCAAAACTCACAATTAGAGAAACTTAGCGTAAAGCTTTTCTCCATCAACGTTATCCATACCATTCTCAAGTGCTCCTATGTTCCTTCTTACTTTGGAGTATATCCGTATATCATCAATAAACACGATCAAAAGAGATCTTAAAATATGGCTTAAAATCCACATTCATCAAATCATGATGAACGCTGAAAGCAAGAGGGGCATTGTAAGACCAAAGACCTCAGTACAAATTCGTTAATGCCCTACATGGTTCTAAAAGCAGTCTTTGGCCACATCCGTGCCCGGATTTTCAATTGATAATCCGGATCCTCAAGTCAATCTTAGAGAAGACACAGCACCTGTAATTGATAGAATACAGTCATCAATGCGAGGAAGTAGGATACTTGTTCTTAAATAGTGTAACCTTGTTCAATGCCGGTAGTCTATGCAATCCGAAAACTTCCATCTTTCTTCTTTAAAACAAAACCGGGCCCCCCAAGGGGATGCACTGGTTAATGAAACCTTGTCAACAACTCTTGAAGTTGGGGCCTTTAACTCTCTTAACTCCGCGGAGCCCTTTCTATACGGGGGTATGGAAATGGGGCGTGGTGCCTGGTTCAGATCGATACAAGTCAATATCCCTACTGGGGGCATACCTAGCAAGGTATGCAGGGAACACCTCCAAAAAACTGCGGACTACCGAACCGACTCAATCGAAGGGTACTGGGGTGTATCCTTGAGATGGGCAAAAGAAGCAGCTAACACCCTTTAATAACCATGTTCTTAGCACGAAGAAATGAGATGATACGCACGGATTGGAACGTGTAGCACCCTCCCACACTAACGGATCTGTCCCAGGCTTGGCCAATGTCCATGTTTTAGCATTAAATCAAGATCGCAAAAAGTTGGAGGAAAGCCAAGTATACCCAAGAATTACATCAAGTCCACCCATATTTCTAAATAACCAAATCTAAATAAGTGTTGCTCCCCACAAGTTCACCAAACAAGACCTATGTACCTTTTCAACTACACAGACTACCCACCGCGTTTGTAGCTACACGAATAGGCATGTCAAGTAATTCACAATGCAATTTTAGACCATGAGACAAGATGAAGACATATGAAAACGTGGTAGAGCCAGCGGTCAAAAATACAGATGCCATGCAATCACAAACCACAAAGATTAAGGTGGAAACAGCATCAGACGCCCTCCGCTTCAGATCTCCCAGGGAGGAAAGCGTCTAAAAAGGCAGATCGTTTGTATTGTCAATGCCCCTCTACCAGCCTGTTGCGTAGTAAGGGGCTCATTTTGCCCATCACCTCTGCCCGTTGTGATGACCACCCATTACCTCGAACCACACAACGTCTCCAGAAAGCAGGCCCTTACCATGACCACTCTACTCTAGTAGTGGGGTTCCCGTAACTCTGGTTTGGACAAGACCTATGATGTGCCAAACCTCACACATCATAACACTCTCGGGGTTCATGCATAGGTTCTCTCAGAGTAGTGTTGACCGTTCTGAGGTGACCCCCCCCAACTACAGTCTTGTAGTGAAGACTGATTGGTCGACTGAGTACACCTCGGAGAGCTATGTCATCTAGAGTGAGAAACCATTTTAAACTCGCCTCCTCCCTTCGAAAAACCTTTTCGGGGGGTGATGTCGAGGGTCGTGGGGAAGTAGTTATGGACTCACTCCTTCCACCTTATCACAACGTACAACCTCTTGGACCTTGGAACGGATGTTGCAGTTAGCAGCTAACTGTA
>JAKWJA010001857.1:0-45495 GCA_027704765.1 Solanum habrochaites | reverse complement strand
CAAAACTGGGGTGGTTCAACTTCTAAAAAGATTAGATCTAAGGGAAGTTAGTTAACTTACTTTTGTAAGATGAGGAAGGTGCATCCAATCAATGAAATTGTTAAAAACAAGATCGATCAAATTTTTTCAGATCAAAAACAAAGAAACGAATAGGAAGATTCAGTCACGCACATTAAAGCAAAGCTTAATCGTTGCACAAAAAAGTAGAGGAAAACTTCATCTTCAATGAAATGTCAGAGATTTATGAATCGTGAAGAAAATTGGTATGAGTGAGCTAAGAACAAAAAGCACTTTCTAGAGAGAATTCATACTTCCATACATTCTCATGTGTGATATATGTATTTTATACAAGAAAGAAAACTAACTCAAAAAATCTTAATAACTCAATCCAGTGTAACTAAACTAATCATAATTAGAAACAATAACAACCTGTCAAACTTAATTCATGCTAACTAAGGAATATTACATATTTATTTAATACTTTAAACCCACTGTAAGCATAGGTGCTATGAAGATATTCTCATTCTAGTTGGATATAAGATGAGCGTTGTAAGATTCATTCCAAGTGCCCTTAGAGAATCTCAGCAGGCTGATCGCATAGGGTAAATAGGGCAGTAGTAATCAATATCCCATTCATGAACCTTCTCTCTAATAAAAATGACAATCAATGCTACAACAGGTTTCGTTCTTTCATGAAAAAAATGGATTAGCTACCAATTTGAATTAGAGAGGCAATGTTGAATGCAAGAAACAAGAAAGATAGGCAATATGTAGCACCAAGTTCTTTGAAATAGGTCCAACAAAGCCACACTATTTCAGCTACCGTTGAGGCCATAGCTCTATACTCAGCTTTGCTGAACTCCTAGACCACTGTGGATGAGTTGCTTCTTCGAATTCAAGAAATAGGTGACTCCCCGTGTTGGAACTATATAACCTGTAACTGATCTCCTATAATTGACGCAAGACCCAGTTTGCATACAAAACACTTTTATCAAAGTATTAATGCTAGTGCATGACATTAGGATGCACAACCATTGTTTAGACTTCAATATTTCGCTAGTCGAGTGGACGCAGTAATATGTGAATAGGTTGGAGAGTGAATGAATTGGAGTTTCCCCTCCCATGACATTATACATGAAAGAAAATATTTGGTATTGGTATTGTGAGATATAACAGTCTACCAATCAATTCTTGGTATTAGTAGGATTAGCGGTAAGTACAAGGATATTGTGTGCAGATAGATGTATTGATCATACATGTAGTTGTAGGTAAGATTAAATTCAACTCCATTGGGGTTTGATATCAGCTTGGTCCCTGCCAATCGCCATATCTGCAATAAGTTCCAATGCATATTTTCGTTGATGTATGAGTATACTTGCTAGCATTCTAGAACACTCCAACACTAAAAAGTACCTCAATTCACCTAGATCTTTTATGTTGGAAAAGTCATGTTGTAGAACTTCCTGTTTCGGGGTATCAAAATACAATCATTGTCTGTGATCAATAAGTCATCCAATAGATGGAGTATAATAACAAACTGTCACATTTTCGTTTAGTGAATAAGAATAATCTCGGACTTTTGCTGATGAAAGCCTGAATCGGCAAAGGTGAAAGGAGTTGTATCCACTACCTTGAGGTTTTGGACCATAGAGGGACTTTAAGATCTGACAAACTTAGGTTCCTTGGGTTTGTACTATTTGAAACCATCAGGCAGGCATATGTAAACCTCTTCAAATAAGTTCTCCTGCAAAAATTCATTATATTAACATCAATCTGATGACATTCCTTGATTAGTTGTGCTAGAGAAATTACAGACCTAACTAGCCATCTTAACTCAGGTGAGAAGTCTCGTGATAATCAAAACCTTGCCTTGTGATTAATATCCCTTGCCACCAATCTTACCTGGAAAACCGCTCTACGATGCCATCAACATTATTTTAAGATTGTAAAACATTCTACATCTATAGCTTTCTTCGCGTGGTAAGTCAAACTAACTACCATGTGTTGTTATCTTCCAAAGCTTTAATTTCACACTTCATGGAGTCTATACCATTAGGATCTTGAGGCTTCTCTATAAAGTAGAGTAGTAGGTCCTGTCTCACATAGAAATTTGAGACAAAACTTTGGATGCAGGAGATAAATGGAATAGTCTATAAAAGGGCCTATAGAGTACAGGAAGTGGGATGATTGTCCTGCTTTGTAGTTACATAATCATAATTTATGAGGAAGTTTTGTACTTCTAATGAACTTCCGAAATTGAGACAAAAGTAGGTTCTATCTGAAGGACAGTACTGCAGAAGTTTGTTCAGGGCAGAGACGAAGTATAGGAGAGGCCAACAGTGATATAAATGGAGAAAGAATTCATAATAGATCAATATTTGGAGGATGAACTAAAAATAAATCATATAGGCAAAAAGGTTAGGAGTAGTGACATTCTCTGCAGACATAGTTTCTTTGAAGGCTTCCATTATAAAAACCAATCCCTACTGATAAAGACTGTGTCGGTTTCTAAATATAAAACTTACAACACCGTTTGAGTTGTTACCATATACCACCAGAAACAACTTTCACAGCTCTTGACTAAAACTTGTCATGTTAGGTAACAAAGTAGCCAAAACACAACACAACCAATAATCTTATGTGATCAAAAAAAGGAGGTCTACCATATACCTTCAAAAGAAGAAATTACCAACTAAATTGTAGAAGGGATTCTGGTAAGAACATAGACAGCAGCTTCAATACGCAGCCCCCAAAACCAATATCAGGAAAAATTACTTAAACTTTATGTTGAATCTGAAGAAGGTGTTCTATGCCTTCTTTTCAACCACACCATCTGATGTGGTGTGTGTGGGCAAGAAACTCCTCATGAACAACACCATAAATGATTAAAAAAAACTGCAATAATGATTGAAGAATACCGTTCCATTTTCAGATCTCACTTCTTAATCTTTGTTCAAACTGAGTTTCCAGCATAAAAAATGCTTTAAGAACAGGACTATCAGATTTCAATAGCAATAGAAAATCCAAGTTCCACTAGAGTACATCCACAATTGTCAGAAAATACCTCATCATCAATTTTTTCTGTTGTAAAGGCCCCCAAACATTCCATGTCAACTATTTAAAATTACATATAGATTTACTAGGACTATGGGAAAGGTAGTTCTAGTCTGTCGTGCAAGAGGAGAATATACTTCCACAACCTACACAAACTAAAAATGGTCTCCAAGACTACGAAATAAAGGAATTTTCCTGAGCACACTCATCGGAGCATGCAAACCTCTTGTGCAAAATCACAACATCGAGGTGTTAGTGCTAGATAGCTTTGATGGTAGTCTGCTTCCATCCCCTATATTGTGAACAATTGATGTTAGAGCACCACTTCCTCCTTACCAGTCACTGGACTCTTACCAGACAACGAGGTCTTGAAAGACACAATAGTGTGGAAAAAAAGTACATACAGTTCAAATCTTTTGTCCATTGGGAAATTGACATAAGGTTGAACGAAAACTAGGCACACACAAAAACTTGTCTAAGATATCACCTCTCTAATGTTACAATCTCCAACAGGAGCACTTTAGCCGAAGTCACCAGTTGGAGGTGTTACATTGACCTTGATTATGTTAATGAGACTTCATGTGTTAAAAAAATCATGATTACACCATATGATGGGGAAGACCAGTATCCACAATCCACTTCCTGGAACATATGTGTCAAGGAAATTTCCTGCCAGGTTTGCAGCACAATGATTGTCAATGGGGGATGTTTAATTTCAAAAATTTTGAGCAACTGTTGTTGTTGGTCTGGTGCTAAACATAGTTTGTGGGCAGAGACTACAAATGGCACAAAACATGTGATACTGAGACTGCTGGACTATTGAGGATGTATAACATGCTGGTGTTGGATTGCTGAAAAGGCATGCCATGTTGATACTAGATTGGGATAGTATTTTTTGAGAACTTCCGCTCCTGCTCCTGCCATCCTATGTTGAGTCATCTATAACAACATCCCTCTACCTTTGTAGTGAGGAGGGGAAACCGATCTCAACCGTAGAACCGTCTCCTTTTGAGGTCCAGATTATGACAAACATCACATTTCACCACTTTAGGAATCAAACTTCAAGTGAGCTTTCCATGTGGCAAAAATCACACGTAGCATTTGGATTAGAAGTTTTCCTGGTTTGAAAGAGGATGGTCTGGCAGTAAACATAACGTTGGATTGCATTTCTGGCATCATCATTATATAAACTAGCAACCATCATTAAGGTCTTTCATCCTTGATTAATGATACGATCAACTTAATTCTCAAATAAGGAAGTTAAAGCGGTCGTATGTAAGTAAAGAACCCAAACTAATGAGGTTGGGGTTCGTTCACACGAGGGAAAATAGTTCAGACTTCTTAACTGTAATCTATTATGACTAGTATTTAGTCAATTATTTCCTTAGAAAACACAGACAATAAAAGGTGGGGTTGTATTTCTAAAATTAATGAAAATAACTAACTAAATAAAGTAACAACTAACAGATTCAAAGCTTGGAGTGTAATAAATTTAATTAAAGGACACTAGGGTTAAGGTTCCCCCACAGGTTCCTAACTTGATATAATGATACCCATAAACATTTTTTTTCCTAGTATCCTGCATGTTTTTGTGTAAAGTGATAAGGTATGTATTTTAAATCCTTGGTCCGGCATCTAGAAAATTTCACTCCGCCCCTGGTCCGGTAGTGTGTGCTTACTACCCTTATCTTTATCTCATATTGAGCATGATTTGATATTTGACTAAGTTATACCTTCGGGACCAAACAATACTAGACCTATTAGATAGTATAATCTTAAATCTATGTTGATAATTCTTTTCCTCTTGGTCCCTCCTTCGGTCAGGCAAGAGCATTAAGGTGAGTTCTAACGTTGGAAACGTTCAAAGACTTCAACGAAAGAATTATCAGTACAGCAAGACAATATTCTAGAATTGTTATTTTAGTTAGGTTTTACCTTTATTCGCCCAGGTTCCCACAATCCTAGTATGGAGTTTAGCTACCATAGTTCATAAGTACAATATCATATATGTAATATAAGAATTCAGCAACTTACTTCAATAAGAAAGAATAAAATCTAGAAGTTCATTTGATTAATCAACAAAGCACCAACATCAATTTCAGAACAATGGTCTCAATCACTGAAATTGAAATTAATCGAGACACTAAAGATTCTCCCAAATAGTCTAACAATCAAAAGTTTCAATAAAAAAGTCACTAACAAAAATGCCAACCCCAAAAACGAAGTTTTCGACTATTTATAAAAAAAACACGAACCTAATTAAAAGAAGGACTCTAATTGCTGAAAATTGTCCAACAACGCGTCCGAATCGAGGACCGGTGACGGGCCGTCTGGTCACGACGGGCGTTCATGGCTCAGTCATCCTATACTTTTTACAAATCTTCTGGTGCTTTCTTCCTTACCCTCGACCGAACAGGTATGAGCCGACCGTTCAAGACGACAGGTCGTCGAGGTCTCGTTCATAACACTTAAACTTCTTGGAATTTGAGTACGGGACACTACTCTCTGATTTATCACGACGAACATAGAAGGAGGACCGTCGTGGCTATGACGCGTCCGTAATGAACTCGTAATCCCCACTTAGTCAGCTCCCCATCTTCCTTCAGCAGCTTTCACTACGATGCCCACCTAATGACCATCACAGGCTCGGAGGACCATTCACAAGCTCAGTAGGGTAGTAACTTTTCTGCATTTTCTTGACTCAAAAACTTCAGCGTTCATATTTAGACAGATTTCCGGCAAATAAAGAGGGAAACTTACAGAAAAAATCATTAAAAAAATACCATGAACCAGGGTATATCAACACCTCAACTTAAATTCGATTGTTGTGTCCTTAAAGAGACGCCCTATGACTCCTAACCCCAAAAAAATTTGTACAATAGTATCCAGTTTTAGCTTTCGGCAAGACATTTTGGCTATTAAATCTCTATCAGTCTTCATTCATGTTTATGCATGTTATCACTATTAGGCTTGACTTATGTGGAACAGACCATGACACAGACTCACAACGCACTAAACACCCTATCCTCGTCAATTTCTCAACGAGGTGATAATATTTCCGAGTTATTTCAACTAATGTCCTCACTTCAAAACAACATCCTCATTTTTCACACATGATTTCAGTTTGAGTTAACAATAACTTTGCAACACTCACTCTCAGAACAAATTCACAACCATTTATACATATTTCCATAAGCTTGCCGTTATTTTCAATACTTAGTCGTATAAACTCTGAGGATCACGATAGGACTTTCTTAGCTTGTAACATAGGTTTCAGGTGTTAGGTAGGGTATAGTTAGGTATACTTTATTGACTTTGTTCCCTCCTTGACATATCGGCTAAGCATATCACTTTTTATCATTTATTTGCCCAATTTCTCATATTCTTTCACCTGTATTTTCCCTTGCTTTCTTCATTGTGTGGTAGTGGACTCTCTTCTTTTCTTGCTTGTATTTATTATTTTTTATTTATTTATTTCACTTTCTTTCAACTAGTTCCTGAGGAAATTTATTGGGTTCTTTATCTTCTATTTGTTCTTTCAACCCCCTTTAAGAGCATTCCTCATAATGCCACCCTCAATCATGCATTTGCCATAAGTCAAAGTTACACAATACCCACCAAAAGTGGGCAGGGCCATTGAAAAGGTTTTTACTGCATTAGCCACCCTCAACTTATGCTTTTCGCAAAAGATGAGGTGGACATGTCCAAGGAGAGACTAGGGCCAAAAAAACCACCATTATTCCCAGAAATATCAGTTGGGCAGAGTCAAATCATTTGGATCAAAGAGGGATAATAATTCATTCGGTTTTTTATGTAGGCGAATAATTGGCTAAATGAACAAGGGCCTATGATCCTTCCTAATTTTCTATTACAACTTACTTAGCAGGGACTCACAGGAAATCTCAGTACTCATACCAGATTATCAGGGACCCTAGTTCGAATTTGACTTAGGGGTATGTAGGGGGGTTCCTATGTCATGCTAAAGCCACAATTTATCAGTAATATGCTGTCATGCTCATTTTTCATTACATCAGGATATCATTTTGTTTTAGCCATCATGCTTAAGAGTTAAACATGTACACAAAGCTTTAGACACATGCCAGTTCAACAATGAAAAATAATCACTTTGGGGAAAAAGAACACAGGCAAGAAAACCCCCCAAAAAAAAGAGGTATAGTTGAATTGGGCTACTCAGACTCACCCTAGCACTCACCTTCCTTAACCCCACCCCAACAAAAATATATGCAAATGTCCCCAATGCATAAAAAAATGAGATACGAGATTGGTAGGTTGAAAGGAAACTTGGGGCAGTAAGCATCGACATCAGCAAGCTGGGGGTTCGGTTCCCCAAACCCATTAACTCTGTAGTCTGGACACCCTCAGTAGTTTGTCCTCATCAGCAACAACACTAACAGTAGTGCTCCCGCGGTTCCACCATCTCTGGAGCTAGATTGCCCCAGCAGCGACTCTCCAGCCATAAATCCGACGCGCCTCCTCATCAGCAACGTGAGACTCTCCTCCGTTGCCTATATCTCATGGCGCCGTTCTTCCGTGGGTATAGGCCTATTCTCATCTGCCCATGCGCCTCTTGGCATTGCTCAGACGGGGAGAGTGGGTGGAATATCATAAGTGGTGAAAAGGCCACCATATTGTGTCTCAGCAGCTCACAGAATAGCGACTCAGACTCAGGCACCCTAGCTCTAGGAAATCATATCAATGTCGCTCGCAGATCCAACCGCATCCTAAAGGGTACACGTCACTGGAGAGGACTCGAGGCTACACCGAAACTCAAAAAGGTCAAGCATGATGAACCTCAGCCATGTTTCTCTCTGTGTGCTGACCATTTCAGGCTCAGCGTCTCGGCCCTCAGCCAAAGACCTCTGCATACAAGGCTGGAGGGGATTGAAAAGTGAGCATTGTGCCTCTAGTTTTGGACCCTAGCAAAGTGGTACCAGAGGCGGTACCGGGGGATGAGCGTAGGCGCTAAAGTAGTGCACTACCCGAGATGGACTCGATCGGGTCGTGTATGTGGGTTCGAAGCGCTGCGTTAGCCGTTTGAGCATGTGGCTACTGATCATCCAGATTTCACAAGTGGAGGCAAACACGGACGAGGGCCCTCTTGTGAGGCAACGCATGGCCTCATTCCCTGATGAGGCCGATATCAAACAGTGCCCAACGGATCTTGAGCTGATTCAATAGCCCATGGGGCACACTGCGGAAATGAATAAGAGAAAAATTATGCACGAAAACGAAATGGGTAAGAGTTGTGAATTTGAAAGTCCTCTCAAGCTATGGACCGCCATGTTAGAAGCACAAGTGAAGTCCACTCAACGTGGCGCTATCATCGCCGCCAGCAGAATTGCGCTGATCTAATGTGACAATATTCTCAGCAGCCGTCGGGGAAAAGGCAGTGGCGGACAAGCAAGCATTAAGAACTATCAGTGAAGGTCAGTTAGGCCTTCTTGATGGCTCCTTCGCTCCATTACCCAGGGTCGTACCCATCTATTCAATAGAAACGGCAGAGCATCACCTCTTCGTGATGGTCTCATCAGTGATGGCTATGCAAGAAGTGGCATCTTTTACCAATTTGCCACCGGTAGTCGAACTCGCATTGGTGACAGGAGTCCTGTTGCATCAACCTGTATGCTGCGCACTCGACATGCTCAAGTGGGGGGACTGTTGGCGGGCAGCCCGGTCTATTTATCTTGATCGAAGATAGAAATAGAGGCGTAGGAATTAGAACTCTCAGACCATGCTTCTCACTGTTTGCGCCCCAAAGCACGAGCTTTCCACTCTAGCCGGTGTCTGGTGAAGAGAAGAGATTGTGGATCTCTGGCAATGGTGGGTTTGACTTCCCGTAAGGAACCCGCCTTTCCAGTGTAAAGGGTTCGTGTCATGGACGCCTATATCATCAGAAAAACTTGGAATAGAACCTCACCACTTGACTATTGCCGTCCGTCGGGACCCCAAACCACCCAGTTTGCTGCCCCCGTCTGCAACTGGCACGGTGAGAGCACGAATCAGTGAGCATAAAAAGTAGAGTGGAATCAAAACTGTCAGCCTCATCAGAAACAAGGAAGATTGTGAAGCTGGTGGGGGTGTAGGGGATTCTGCTGACCTGGAGGAGGAATCTTCGACATGAAAAATCCTAAGGTGAACCAGCGATCCTTTTTCATGTGAAGCGACCCAGAAGGTGGTTGTGCGGTCCGTGTTCGGCCACATCAGAATGGAGGCAGTGACTGTGCCCGGATTTGCCACCTTTTTGGGCGTAGCTCTCGTTTGGCCCGGTGCAACTCGTGATAAAGTTGCAGTGCCTGGGGGAACGTACTCGGTATCATGCTCATCATCAGAGCCTATGACCAAGCGGACAGACGGGGCGACAGACTTTGAACGCCCATGTGCATAAACTCGATCTTGTTTTGGTGCCATTAGAGATAGTACTTATAAGGAATCAATATAAGTACTAGAAAGAGCAAACAAGACAAGCAAAAACGACACAAAATAAATATAAGAGCAAAGTTGTAATGACATTTCTATAGTAACAGTGAAACACGACGGACCAAGTGAAAGCTCGTCGTGAGTACGACAGACCGTCATGGGGTCCGTCATGTCTTACATAAACTATGTTTATGTGGAGACCCCTGCAGGAAAGTCTCTGATAGTTATGACGGATAAGAAGGACGGACCGTCGTGATAATGATTGTCTGTCGTCAATGTCCGGCGTGGGGCACTTTGAAAAAGTATGAAGACCCTTAGGAGAGGAATCTCTGACTGTCGTGACGGTTTGTGCAGGACGTACCGTCGAGGGTATGACGATCCATCATAGATGTCCGTAAGAGGACACTTAGAAAAAGTTGGAGACCCTTAGAAATAGGGTCTTTGACAACCAGGACGGTTGTGCAGGACGGACCGTAGCGGGTATGACGGTCCGTCGTAGATGTCTATCAGAGGACACTTAGAGAAAGTGGGAGACCCTTAGGAATAGGGTCTCTGACAACCAGAACGGTTGTGCAGGATAGACCGTCGTGGGAACGATGGTCCATCGCATGTGTCCGTTGGTGGAAACTTGGAGAAAATTGGACAAGGGGTGTTGGGGTGTTGGAACGGACCCTATGACGGTCCATCGTGGGTACGATGGTCCGTCATCGGGGTCTCGTTCTGTCATTCAGTGACAGAACTGAGGATGCCACATTCATCGTTTTTGACTCACATGGAATACTTAGTGATAACCTATATGTTTCTAACCCAAATACCTAGTAAACTAGCAATGCTAAAGCACCTATTTCTAGAGTTTTAACAAGGCAATTTGAGGATTCTCAACCTTGGTCAGACAAAATTATATCAAAGAATGAATACCCATCAAGAAATACACTAATACTAATTGAAAAACAAAAATGCAATGTAAATGGGTAGAAATCAGAGACACATACCTGAGAACAGGATAAAGACAAGCAAGTGAGGCACTTGGTTGGCAAGAACAGAACTACAGCAGCATACTCCGACTAGTAGAGAGTAGATTTTAGAAATTGGGGAATTGGGGAATTGGGGAAGTGATCAGTTGATAGAAAAGAGAGGTGGGAAGTTGGAAGTTGGAAGTTTGAAAGGGAGGGAAATGGTAGAAAGAGGGAAGGAAATGGATGAAATGAAGTGGTGGGGTTTTTAAATGTTAAGAATTTTTAAAATACCCCCAGCCGGGTCAGATCGGGTACGCTCATTAATGACGCAACGAGTCCCCGACGATGGTCCATCACAGATGCGATGGTCCGTCATTGGTTCCGTCGTGTGTGCCCTAGTTTTGAAAATGAATGAAAGACGTACCTGATACGACGGATTCATGCAACAGTCTGTGTCATGCGTGACAGTCCGTCGATGTGTCTGTCAGTGACTGTTGCAGAGTGATTTTCTAGCAGAATTCTTAGTGATGTGCCTGCAAATTTAAAATCCATTAGTAGAAAATGTTACCATTACTAGAAAGAAAAACTATAAGTATTGGGTTGCCTCCCAACCAGCGCCTGATTTAACGTCGCGGCACGACTGAGGACACTTGATTAATCAGCCTTCATCAAAATGGTATGCCTCGATCATTTCATTCGCCAATTCAGCATGCCCAAAATAGATTTTTATTCATTGTCCATTCACCTTAAACCGCACACCCTCCTTGGTTTCCAACTCCAACTGCTCCATTAGGACATAGTTTGGGTAGTCAAGTAAGGGCCAGTCCATTTGGACTTGATCTTGCTCGGAAACAAACGTAACCTAGAATGTTTAAAGTAGCCAAATCAACAACCATAACACTCTCGTTTTTCAATTTTTAGGTCATGTGCTGCTTCATCTTTTCTTTGGTAGGATATAGCAGATCCGATTGGAGCTCACCCACTTTGCCTCATGGACCTACAAATGTTGAAGGTTTGCTTTCTTCATTTTTCAAACCGAAGTTCATCAGCCCCTTTTTCCATATCAACTAAGTCTCTACCGTAGCAGGGAAGGCCTCCCAATAATAATAGTCACTTGCAAAGCGCCTGTTCAATCAAGAATAACAAAATCTGTTGGAAATATGAATGGCTTCCACTTTTACTCGCACTCGTGGAGTATCCTTAATGGCCTTTTTACTATTCGTCGGCCATCATTAGCCGCCTCGCCTGGTCTTTGATCAACCCAACCCACTTCTTGTAAATCGAAGGGACTGAGATTTGTGCTTGCCCCCAGATCACATAATGCTTTTGCAAAATGTAATGGAAACCCGACTGTACCAGGAATAGTGAACGCCCCTAATCTCTTTCTTTGTACTATAATCTTTTAGCCAATAGCACTACAATGTTGCTTCTATCGATCATCCTCGAAAGTGACCGATGCTGTCGTTTGTACCAGATCTTGTCATAACTTGGCAATAAACCGGGGCATTTTGGTTCAGGCTTCTACCAAGGTAGCATTGATAGACAGTTTCTTCAACCATTGTTATAAAACGTCGATATTTCACCATCCTCGGTCTTTTTTCACTAATCTCGGATAAAGGGGGTGGTCTAGGCATGGGAATTACTTTATAGGGCTTCTACATCTTCCTTTTGCCCTAGTGCTTACCACGCCCTCTATCTTGTCTGCACCACTCACCCTCTAACCACCTTAGATAATTATTCCTTCTCACATTTTCTCTTCATTAGACCGGCAAAGTGGGGCAATGGTTTGCTTCCCACCCCTCAGATCTGGATTGGTCTCCATACAGGCTGTGTCATTATTGCTCTCCCGTCTAGTTTGGATTTTGTGAACAGTATTGCGTATCCTTGACACGGGTTGAGGTGCGTCCCGGTTGCCCGTGTGTTTCACCACAGTGCCAGATAACTGGGCCATTTCTTCCTCGCCGCGCCTGACTCGATCTTGTTCTTATCGGATATGCATGTGTATCGACTTTTTTTCCATATCCCGCTAAATCACTCCTTCACTCTTTAATGTGCTCATCATCTAGCATCGCACCTCCTCATCATTTTGGCAACATATCCTTAAACTCGCGCATAACACCACCCCCTCCACCATTCCTAGGAGTAACCTTCCGATTTTGAGGGAGAACATATTCCTATCATTTCTATTACCATAGTTTGACCCCCTGTGCATTGTTTTTGCTCATCGGGTTGTAATTTCCGCTGGTCTCGACATATATTGACCTCACGGTTATAGTTACCATATATCCGACCTTGGTTTCCTTGACCTTGGCTCCAATTTCTCCTGCATTAGAGCCTTGGGCCCTCGATCGGAAACACCCCGTCTGCGCATTTGACCGCAAGGTATCCTCCTCATAATAACATTCATCATTTGGTGTGGTGGTTTAGACAAGTATTCTTACCGCTTTATCTTTTCTGCCCCCCCTAGTGACATGGTTTTAATACGCCAACCCAAGCTAAAGTTCTCATCTGAGCCATCTCTTCACGCATCTCATTTGTGTCAAGGGTGTGTGAGTGGATTAGCACTACGAAGGTATTCTCCCAGTATCTGCTTCCTATTACTCACAGCTTTATTATTCCGGGATTTTTCTACTAGTTCTTTTAACGCAACCTCGCATAAGGGACACTCCCCATAAGAACCACCCACAAGAGTAGTATTACGGCCTTCAGTGACTTGCATCATCTATGCGGTGATTGGGACCAGCTTCTCAAAAATAGTGATCTATCCCAAGAACTGCCTACAACTGACTCTCCTGGTATTGCCACAAAGTTTTCACACTTTGTTCTTTTGTGGTGTTAGTTTTTGGAGACCGGGTAGTAACGTCTAAGAAAACGTCCCTTAGTTCTGTGTTCCAGTGAAAATTGAGTTATAAGGGAGTCTCAGTGAGAGAGAAACACTCTTACCCTATTACTCCAAGTCCAAGTCAGGCATCCCTACACAGCTTTTTACCACGTTCTGTCCTCCTGATTCCGTCCTTACATATATGGGCATGTGATCCTCAAAAGGTAGCCTGAAAACAAACCTCTAGCAGTGAGCACTTTGCATCAGGCTACAGTTACCACAAAAGTGTGGCATGGTGGTAGAGGGGCAGACATGGCCCATGGAGATGCTATATTGTGTCATAGCCTCATAGTATTCTTGGCCCGTGGAGCTTGATTTTGTCCCCTCTTTGTGTTCATCCAGAAGCATCGGTACAACTGACCATGACATCAATCGGAAACTGGAATTTCTGGTTTGGGAATCATCATAATTAAATTCCCAAATTTTGGCTTCCTGTTGCGTAGTGTACGCTCTAAGTCGTGATCGTAGTGAAACAAGGGTTTCCTCTTCTCTCTGTGTATTTGGCAATAAGAAGATACGTTATGCAAGAATCAAAAATAATAAACAAGTAAAATTAAGAAAATTCGACTAAACTTTAGTAATAAGTTAGTTAATCTAAAACCTACTTTCCCCGAAAGACGCCAAATTGATACTCTCAAAACTTACCTTCTCAAATAAGAAATAACGCGTCGTATTAATAAAAACCCAACTAATGAGGTTGGTATCTTCCCACGAGGAAATGTTCGACTTAACTTTAATTATTATTACTATTATTTATCATTATTTCCTCAGAAACAAAAACACATAAAGGGGCGTTTTATTTCTAAATTAATAAACTAACTAACTAAATTAAAGTACAACTAACAATCAATTCAATCTTGGAGTTTAATCAATTAACAAAGTAACGAGGGTTTAAGTGTTCCCCACAGGTTTTCCTAACTGTAATTCTAATTATAACAATTCTTTCCTAGTATCCTACATGTAAAGTGATAAGTTATGTATTTTTCTAAATCCCTTGGTCCGGCATCTAGAAAATTTACTCCTCCCCCCCCCACAACCCCCCCCCCCCCGCCACCACCCCCCCAACCCCAACCTTGGGCGGCTACGTGTGTTTGCTATACTAACCCTTATCTTTACCTCATCATTAAGCTCGTATTCGATATTTTGACTAAGTTATTACTCTTACCATCAATACTAGCCTATTAGTGTAACACTAAATTATGGTTTATAATTCTCTTTCCTATTATGTACCTCTTGGTTCCGTCAAGTCAGTAAGGCGATTCTACTGTTGTCATCCGTTAAAAGACTCTAAACGAAAGAATTATAATACATGCCAAGACACTATTCTAGAATTGTTATTTAGTGTAAGGTTTTACCTCATTATTCGTCCATGGGTTCCACAACCCTAGTTATGGATTTTTAGTTACCCATAGTCATAATTACAATATTCATATATGTAATAAAAATTCATGGCCACTTACTTCAATGTGAAGAATAAAATCAGAAATCACTTGATTTAATCATAAACGCACCAACAATCAATCCAGAACAGGTGTCTCATCACTGAATTATCGAGAACTACAGATTCTCCCATAGACAGTCTAACATCAAAAGTCTCACATCAAAAATTCTACTAACAAAAGTCCACCCCAAAAATGAAGGTTTTTCAACTATTTATAAAAGAAAACCTAATAAAAGAAGGACTCTATTTGCTGAAATCTTCAAAACGCGTCCGAGTCGACGACTCATGACCGGCCGTCTGGTCCGACGGGAAGTCATGGCCTCCGTCATCCTATAACTTTACAAATCCTTCTGCTCTTTCTTCACTACCCTCGACGAACAGGTATGACAGAACCGTTCCAAGCACGACGGTCCTTCGAGGGTCTCGTCCATAACACTTAAACTTCTTGGAATTTGGGTACTTGGACTACTCGCTGATCATCACGATGATCAAGCACCGTCGTGTCTATGACTGTCCGTCTGAACTTCGTAATCCCACAACTTAGGTCCAGACTTTCCCCATCTTCCTTCAGCAGCTTCACTAATTATGCCACCATACGACCGTCACAGGCTCACGGACCGTCAAAGCATCATAGGTGGTAACTTTTCTGCATTTCTTGCTCAAAACTTCCGCGTTTCATCTTTAGACAGATTTCCTGCAATAAATAGAACCTTTACATAAAAATCGATACAAAAACTTTTGACACACACTACACTTAAGGCAAAGCATTGAATACGTGAAACCACAGTATATAATTAACCATGGCATAACTGATTGATAGAAGTAATTTGAGACATTAACATAATTTGACTCCTAGTTTGACAATAAATCAGTTAACCCCACTGAGGAACTTGCACATTCTCTGAAATTGCAATTGCCTCAAAAAAATTCCTTGATTTAGAACACTGCAGCAGATGAAGGCAATAATAAACTCATATTCATCCCAGAGATCCTTAGTCCTGGGAATAATACACTTAGACAGAAAAACACCTTGAACTAAGTGAATATTTCCTTGTTGTAATTGAAAATATGAGACCTATTAACTTGTAACCTTCTTTCAAATCCTCCCAGATCAAGTGAGCATCTGAGCAATAGAGTACACCACTGTGTAATCCTTGCTTACTTGCACAGGATCCATGAAAATAATATCATTACACGTCCCACCAAACGACTCAAATCACCAGAAAATGATTCTCGTTTCACTGTGCCCTCAATTAACCCAACTTTGGTTCTTTCCCAGTATGGCCAATTGCATGGATTACTCCACAAGTGTAATTGTCAGTTCTGGTAGCATAATTCCAACATTAAGCGACTCGGTGCGTCTGACGGATCAAAAACAAGGATGTGGTGATCTATCGTGGAATCATCGTAGTAGATCCAGATGTGTCCCGGTATCACTCCCAGTAACAACCATTGAAATCATAAAAACTAAAAAAAAACAGAGAAAAACCAGAAAACTTTCGAATTTCAACTAAAACTCCTTGGAATATAGAATCTTATAAAAATGCTCATCCGTCCCTAATTGCTCTGATACATGATGAATTTTGAAATCAAATTAAGAAATTGTTAAATTGAGCTAAGAACAAAAGAACTTTCTCTAGATAATTCATACTTTCAACATTCTTCAATGGTGATACATGTATTTATACAAGAACGAAAACTACTCAACAAACTCTTACTAACTCTATTCAGTTTGTAACTACTAATACATAATAGAACAACTACAACTCACTTAATCATGTGCTAACTAAGGGAAATTTACACCTTTATTTACTTCTTTTATATGTTCATTTACAAGTTGATCACAGTAACAACATCAAAGCTAAGTCAAGTTAAAATTGGTAAAATCAGTTAAGGCGGCTACCTTAAGTGCAAGCTTAAGATGGCTGCCATGACAGTTGTGGAAGAATACCTAGGTCTTGCTCAAGTTCATATATTTTCCTCTTATATTGTTTTTTTCTATTGTTTTGTTTTTGTTCCTTTATATATATGTTTTCATTTCATTTTGGGTCAATTTAATTTGTACAATGTTGTTCTTGTAAATATATTGTTCCTTACTTAATAAAATAGGCCTCATGACCGCTTGTTTATTAAAAAAAAAACATATATGTCAAATTTCAACAATAACATAAATAAATATGATTTAATGGAAAAAATAAGTTTATAACCTTATCCAATAATTTTACTTTAGTGTTTAAATAACAATACTACTACATTATGCTAATGAAAATAAACAAAAATCTATTTTTTTAGATTTACAAAAAATACCTGAATAATAATTCAGGCATATGAGAGAGCGACCTTCAGCCTTCAATAAATAAAATCCACAGAAATTATAATTTTAGAAATATTAAAAAAATTTAAAATAATAAGAATACTATAGAAATACAATGATACCATAGAGAATTTTATTTCAAAAGTGATCTAACTTGTATTTACCACAATTTATAATCCTTTGAAGATGTGTGCCTATTATATTCGACTAGTTATTGTGTAACTTGCTTTTTGTGCTGATATTTTTAAATATCATAAAAGTCATTTAGAATTTATCTAATATATATAACTTTTTTGTTATAATATTGTTCTAATGTTATGATCACTACTTTTTTATGTTGTAGTATATTTATTTTAGCTTATTATAAAGTATTCTACCATAGTTACTGATCAACTCTATGGCGTTTTCGTTAAGTGGGGTGTATCGGCATATTACGTTTAAGCTATTACAAAGTATTATTTCTTATAAAATACAATTTCCACTCTCTGCCTGATATTTTATTTAAAAGCAAAAAAGATAATTGTTTTAACTATGTATAATTCAAAACTACAAATTTCAAAAATATTATCTACTGTTTTTGATTCAATTAAAATTAAGTTTAATGGAAAATCATTATTTTAATTATTTTATTTAAATATTTTAATAAAGTATGAAAAATAAAATAAAATTTAATTAATTAAATACATTTCATATTTATTGTTGAAATCAATTACATACACGCAGTGAAACAATCCTGGATTTTACGTTTAAGTAATTTTTTTTACTAATTACATTTATGTATGCAACTTTAAGCAACAAAAAACTACATACAATAAAATAAAAGAAATAGAAAGTTATTAACACAATTATTCCATTCTTACGATAAAAAGAAGTCAGTTTGATCCTAGTTGCATGTTTGATATTTTATTTATTTTTTAAAGTATATAGATCAGATATGTTTTGTGTTGATGTTTGAAACTTTTATTTTTTATTTTAAAAATTTAATTATCTTTATTGTTCAATAAGAAGTTATTTTCTTTTATAATAATTTTATTTTTCTCTCCTCTTAGATATATAATTTTATAATTTATTTTTCTCGTCCTTCTTAATTAGAAAAGACTTGTACAATAGCTTGCTTCATTGCTCGTGGGTTTTTTATCGTTTCGGTATCTTCTTCTGTTCAATCACATTGTCTTTTCATTCCATTTTTTAACGCTTTTTCTCTGGTGATATCAATGTATGCATGTCTTTTGTACCTGTTTGTATTCTTCATTTAATGCTCCCACTGTTTGCATATCAAAGTTCATTTTCTTCTCTTCAGCATTTTTCAGTAAGGTTTTATATGTTTTCAATAGAGCTTTTTTTCGCCATCTGCCTTTTCGTGAAAGTTGAAGTTTCAAATTTGATCTGGGGTGATATTTGCTTTTTTTTTCATTTGGGATTGTTTTATTGATGTAATTATCCTTTTGGTTGGGTGATTAAATTTGATTCAGGTGTGTAAAACATATCAAAGTTAATCTGAGTTATGTGCATTTGGCTTCTTTTTCATGTTACAAAGTCCCAAGAACTTCATACTGTTCTTTCAATTTTTGTTGGGTGATTATGATTTTTATGTTATATTTTGAATTCTTGTTTTAGATTTCTGGTTGCTCTTCCTCTGTTCATATATGAAAGACCATATATTTTTCACATATAGTAATTTTTTAGTTGTTTTTTGTTAGATATAGTATTAGTTTGATCTTTTAATTGTTACTTTTTGATTTTATTTTCATTTTATTTGAATTAATTATACTCTTTATCTGGTGCTGGCGGAATCTCGAAGAAATGGATAAGATTCGGAGATGCATCACACAGAAAAACCAATTTGCACTGAATTATACTTTTGGATGGTAGCCCAACTTTTATTTATGGACTGATATTTTTATATTTCGCAAGTGTTGATCTACTGGAACATTTGTCTTTTGGTCCAGCTTGCATCAGACATCAGTATATACTTTCTCATAATAAAACAAGAATATTTCATCTGCATATTAAAATATCATCCGCCTGATGAATCGTCTAATGCTTGAGTATATATCTCTTTGTCTAATCGATTCCAATAAAGTTACAAGGAGTATTTCAACTCCTCTTCATACATGTTTTTTTTCATCTGAATTAATTTTTTTCAGTTTTGTGATGTTCGATTTTCATGTGGTTTTGGAAGTTCTAATTATTTAATGGTATGATTTCAATTTTGATTAGTGATTATGGTTTTTCATGTTCTATTTTAAAATTTTTGTTTCACATTCATTGTTGTGTTTTCTCAGATTCAGTAATTTTCTTCATCAAAATTCTTATGACTCTCCTCTGTTCATATATGGATTTTTCATCGGAAGTCAAGTTTTTTCAGTTTTTGTGGGTTTAGCATGGAATTTCTTCACCTACTGCAGTGCAAGTTGAACACCTTGTCTCTCTCACTATTTTATAGATCATTATAAAAAATACTAAATTCATCTACATTATTTCCGGTCGTGCTGGTGAAGTTAAAATTTGGGTTACTACAATTAAGGCTCTAGCTATATGTATGTTTTTTTCATCATCCGTTTTGGAGATTTATTTTTCTCTCCCTCATCATTTATCTCCCTTTGTTAGCTATCGTTTAAGGGGGTTTTTTTGCAACTTTATTGTCTTGTTCCGATGAATAAAAAAAAAAAAAAAAAAAAAAGAATACGATTACTAGAAAATTAACAGGAAATGTGTCAATCGACAAAGTTAGAAAGCTAAATGTTGCTAGAACAAGTGAAATCAGGATCTTACACTCTCTAAATCTTACGTAGTTGGATATACCCCTCTAGTTATATTTGTACTTTGATATGAACTAGAATTTTGTGATCAGGAATAATGAGTCCTGTCTAGAAGGTCAGTCCAATATAATTTTGTTCCAATCAAACTTCTTACTTTGCCAATTGAATTATACAGTTTTGATTTTTGGATGTGCTGATATTTCGCAAATCATTGTGTATTGTTCGTACTAGAAAGTACGTTAGTATTTATCACAATTTGGCTTCTTTATGAAAAAAATCATATGAAAGTTTTCTTATAGTTTTCGATTTTTTTTTTCTCCCAACTTAAAAGAGTTAGAGCTATCATCTGATCAATCAACTCACATCAACTTGCATATACATGCGAGAAGCAACTATAGTGATTATGAAGCTCATATAAAAAGAACCTGGCAATATTTTAAATAATATAAAAGGATAAAAGTTGAAACATAGATTATGTGTGGAAAATGATCCTCTGCTTTTTGTTAATCCTTTTAGATAGTTCATTTTGCAGAAGAACATGGGAGAATGCTGTAATGAGTGATGTTTATGATTATGAAACATTTTCCACCTGTATGCTTGTCTTTTATTTACTTTTCCTTTCGCTACATAATGTATATATAAGACAATCCATGTTAGATATGGCCGCTGGAAGTTTTTTTATTAGTTGAAACCTGTCATTTCAATCACAATTTTCTAGTGAGATTAGTAACGTTATTTTCTTAAATTATTTGTCTTCCTTCCTAATTTTATTCTCAATACTAAAAAGAACTCAACTTGATTAATTTAATATAGTTTTGGCTAAATAATTCTTGAAGGTTTGTTTACTCCTAAGTATTCTGTAGTTGTTGATTTTATGGACGTTTTACTGAGCTTCATTGTTGTAGTTTGCTTAATCTTTGCGAGTAGGTAGGTTGAGGAAACCTGATGTCAAACCCTCCCTGATAATCAGATTAATCAATTCCATTGCATACTTTTTTCTTAGTTTCTTGATTACATTAGTCGTGATTATTCCTTCTACAATATTCATTAGGTATTGACAGCTATCAAGTTGTTGTTAGCTTAGTTAGCCAAGCTGCTTTGGACTAATGGTTTGAATGACACAAGGTAAAATCATGCACTATACCGTTTGATACATAGGCTACTTTTTGAATGGACACACGCTAAACTGTTGCAGTTATACCATTGATTTGAGCTACAAAGTCTTGCATCAAATTTGCATGATAGCCATGAAAATTTATCTTTTGCCCATGCACAAGCTTGGGAGGAGATTGCCCTTTGAGTTACTCTTTGTGCGCGTGTATAGTAAACTTTTATATGTGCTAAAATCATATTTCATCATAACTTAGAACGGATTTCCAAAGGATGTAATTCGGTGGGCTCTACTAATTATAGGATTCACTTTTTTATCTTAAAATGCACTGATGTGGGGTGAATTAACTTGCTTGCATTTTCTCCTTCACCAATTGGAATGAATATCCTCTAGATAGGGTTAACTATTTGTTTGTTTCTACCACAATATTTTTGAGAATGATGCGACTTATACTTAATAGAGCGCTTCTAATTCTCTTTGCAGTGAGCTCTCTTTCTTTTTTATGTTCTTATTTTTTCGCGTTTGAATTGACAAGTTCCTCAACCTTCTTGATATTATTTTGATATTAAAATGTTTGTTGAGTGTACAACCGAGCCTATCATGTAAATATGACTCATTGCTTATTGATTGTAATCTTTCATTGTCGTCACAGAGCAGCTTGAAGTTCTTAAAGGAGTTAACAGTATAAGAATCTTGTTTAATAAGGCGCCTAAAGGTGCACGTTGAAAATGTGACATTGAACCTACGTATCATATAACTTTAACAAGAACAAAAAAAAAAACTTATTTTTTTCACTTATATTTTTTTTTTGCAAATTATTGAATATCAAACCTTATGTTTTATTTTGAAGTTCAACTTTTATCTCGCATAGATGGTGTAAAAAATTGACAACAAATAACAATCACTCCTAAAATTGTTACCCGGCAAAACTTACCTTAATAATTAAGATAATGATTGGAAAGAGTAAAAATAAATCAATGTTTGAATTCTTTCAAAATTAAGATATTTATCTAGATATGTATTATTCATATCCAAAAAAAATAATTGACACTCTTTATATGTTGTTTGAACCTTTAGTTTGTTTTAACAAATCCATTTTTATTTTTATACTTACTTTACTTCAAAATTATTATTTTTCGTGTATATATACTTTGATTGGAGTAATGATTATTATATGCCTATAATTTAGAAAAGATATTGTCACTTCATAAATTCCGGTGCACAAATGGAACTTCTCTCATAATTTTTAAAAATTATTATATAAGAATTGTAGGTAAATTAATTAATTAAAGCATTCTAGGACAAATTGAATCTTGTAGTAACTTCATAATAAGTAGTAAAAATAATGTGGTTTACTCTATTTAGTTAATTTTTTAGTGCGGTATACAAATAAATATTTTTTTTTATGTATTAAATTTTTTATTTTATTATTTTTTGTTAATTTGTTATCCCGAGTTTTACGAAAAGTGAAAATGGGTAATAGGAGTTTAGAAAATACCTATTAATTTTAGAAAAACGAAATACCCAATGTACTATTGTTAGTTCACCTCATTTTATTCATGTTTTTTTTTTATTTAAATTAAATTTAAAAACGTTTAATTTGTAATTAGAACACATTATTCAATTTCTTTTTAATGTGTATTTTTTATATCTTAATATAACTTTATATTTTTAAGAGTAATAATAATTTTGTTTATTTATATAATTTTTCAAACAGAAACTTAAAATGGTCAAAGTACTATATCACATTATTTAAGTCATGAAATGGTTATATAACATTAGTTGTAATATTTCTTTAACTTTTTTAAATTTTAGTTTTCAATTTAATATCGTTACAAAGAATTAAAGTTTTAATTGTTTCTTTTGTGGTGATAGAAATGTAAACTTTCACTTCCCTCCTATACTTTTATTTACTTGTATGTTACACTATTTTAAAATTTAATAATTTTTTAATTTTAAAATAACGATATAATACTTATAAATTATATTGAAGTAACAAATTCAATATATAATTATTTATACTTTTTTTGAATTTATGTGATTAAACATAACTCCAACTATATATTTAAATACCAATAATTATTGCAACATCTTCTCCTTCTTTAGTATAATAAAGATAAATACCTATATTTTTTGTTAATTAAATAAATTTAAGTTCATTAATCAAATTTAATCCTAATATTATAAAAAATTTCTACTCTAAACTAAAATATAGTATGCAAATTTATTGCAACCTATTTAAAATACTCCTTTCTAGTTTAATCTTACAAAATAAGATGATTTTACATTCAATCAATATAAAAGTATAAATAAAAGTACAAACAGAAAGAATTTCAATAACCAATAAAAATATTGTATTATACTTTAAAAATATGCATATTTTAAAATGTATTAAAAGTACTAGACATCGTAGCCCGTGCAATATGTTACTTCTTTTACTTTTTATTAATTTTGTGATAATAGATAAAATTTGAAGAGCTATTTTAATTTTTGAATATTTAATTTGTTCGTTAGTGCAATCTATATTAATATTAATGTTGTTTTTAAATAATATTTATTATTTTCTCTATTTTAATTTATGCAACATAGACATAATTTTGAAAGTCAACCAAATGTTTTACACGTCTTTAAATATCTTAATTAGTGGTTCATTAGTTGATTTATAGTTCGTTCATGTAATTTTTAAATATTATATGTTATCTTCTCTTTTTTTTTCAATTCATTTGACATCAATAAAATTACGAAAGTCAATCATAAAGTTGTTACTTATTATTTATAGTATCTCTTACGTAATTTTTAAATAATACATATTATTCTTTTGTTCTAATTTATATGGCACAAATAAAATTTTCAGATTCGGCCAATTTTTTTATATATGTTTTTGAAAATATTTGAAAACATTAGTTGTTGAGATTTATAATACTTTTTGTGTCATTTTCAAATAACACATGTTACTTTCTTTAATTCAATTTATGTAGAAATCAAATATATTTTTATGTATCTTTTAATTATTGTTATTAATAGTAACTTTAGGTAATTTTTAAATATACAAAAACTTAGAATAATTAAATGACCTTACATCATATACTCTTACTCACAACTCCAAATAATGTTTAATACATTTTTATATATTTTAATTTAAATTATGTTCTATCTTTGTTAACACTTTGTGTTTAGTCCAATGTAAAAAAAAAACATATGAAATGCTTCACAATACCGAAATGCCTCTAAGTGCCAAACAGGCATGTTTGACCTGCTGCCTACTTTGCACTTCAACTCCCCTTTTATATATATTTAAACATTTTATATATAATTTTTTAATTTAAATTATAAATCTAATATTATATTGTAACTTTTTTAAAGTTGTTTAAGTCAAATTTTAGGGGAAAACATATGAAAACTCCATGAATACTGAAACGCCCTCCAACTGCCAAAGCAGCATGTTTGACCTGCTCGGCCTACTTTGGCACTTCAACTCCCTTTTATAATATTTAGAATAAGAGATAAGAAAAAAAAAGTTTGCATACTCATTAATTAGTCGACGATGACTCTAAGAGCCCCATCCTCCTTTAAATAATTCTTACTCTCCCTTCTCATCTCATATCCTACACACCACACCATCCCTTCCCTCCCGGCTCCCCTTTTTCCCTTTTTACTCTTTCCTTCCGTCCTCTTTTCTCAAGCCCGCACCCCTCTTCCTCCCCGTTGCCGCACCCCGCTTTTCCCCCCCTCCCCTCGGTTCCCTGCTCCTCCCTCCCGTTTTCTTCTTTTCCTTCGCCCTTTCCCCCTCTTTCCTTTTTCCCCCTTTCACTCTTTCCCCTTTCCCCTTGTAATTTCTCTTTTGTTGACCCGTAAATAATACTCTTTACCATTCAAAACACGATGACAATAAGATTGAATTAATAGATTTTAAAGGAACAATTGCTAAGTTTTATATTTAATTAATAAGTACTAGTTTTATTTATTCTTTTATCACTTCTGAAAAACAATATTATTTATTAATGTTTCACTTATTTGAACTTTAAAGATTTTTATAATATAATATCAGAAAAATGACAACAATCTTTTTTTCAAGCTTCAAGAAAAGACGAATAACATTGGTCAGAAAAAATATTCAAATCAAAAGAAAATTAAAATTCAGATCAAATAGAAAAACAAAATTGACAACCAATTTATTTTTAACTTGTGACCTAGAAATTTTTAAAATTTGAATAAGAAAATATATAAGGGATAACATAAAGAAATATCCTACCTTCTTTGTCAAAATAACACAGTGGTTTAGTCAATTTTATATGACAAGAGTTTTATGTTTATCACAAAAAGATAATTGTTTGAAAAAGTTTTCACTTATGTTTGATAAGGAAGTTAAAAAGTTACCTATTGCTTCTGCTGTGTTTCCTTTTATTTTGCATGAATTAGTTACAATATATAATTGAATCTTCTGTAAAACAAACGAAAACTTACTCTTAGCACAATTTGATGGACATTTATTGTAACTACTTGTATTTTTTTATTTATAAAAACTTAATTGACCATTTTATTAATTTAAATTAAGATTTAAACTCCAACTTTCACTTTTAAAACAAATTACCCTTTATATTCCGCCCTTCATCCCAACTGTCCCTTCGTTGTTTTTGCCCTTCCCTCTCCCCTTTTCCCCTCCTTAACTGCCTGTAGTTCTCCTGGTTAGGTCCCTGTCCCTATCCAGCTCCCTTCATTCTATTTCCGATTCCCCAAACCGGGCCCCGTTTACCCAATCCTAACAACGTGTAACATTTTCTAAAAAAATTTCAATTTAAATTGGAAAAAACAACCACCCCAAATTTAAATCTGGTAAAAGGGGAAAGGTGAGGGACAGAGCACGGTGTCTGCGGTAGGGAAAGGAAGAGAAAAAATGTGTGGTGAGCGAATAAGGGATAGAAAGAGCGAAATTGTAGAAGCGTGGGTGTGAGGAGAAGGAATAAAAGAGGGGCAAGGGACCGAAGTTAGATAACTATGCGAAAATTATGTAATTTTCTTCGTTTATTAAAAAAATATAGATGAGTTGGTGCTGACCGATAATTATAGCCATTGTTGTGAAATTTGTACTATATATATTACCTATTAGTATTTATTTGCAAACCGGAGTAGGCGGCGGAACTTCAATTAGGCATTTGTCGGTTTATCCTTGGTGAAAAGTCGAATTATTTTTGGCGCTAAACCATACTCTCCATTTTCATCTTGACGTCCCCACTTTGATCATCTCATAAAACAAGTCCACTTTTTTTGTTCTTCAAATATCCTCTCATCCCCATTTTGATCCAACATATTCATGGAAAACAGCGATTACGATTATCATTCCTTTTACATGCCGGAGGAGTCCGCGTCCCATGTTCAAACGTTTAAAGAAAGCCTCCAAAATAAACATCCTCAAAACTTCTTTGACTTTCCTAATGTTGATTTTTCCATTGGAAGCTTTAGCACCAAGAGTAGATGAACATTGGGATCTTTTTCTGAGGAAAAGGGCGGTGATAGTACGGAGAATCTGCTCAACTCCTATCACGTGAAATGGACATCAGATTTTTCTGATGAGAAGCATAGTGAGGACTTTGATGACAACCATGTTCATCACTGCAAGAGGTTAAAAGATCTCTAGAATTTGGCCAGGACCATGAGCATCTCATGCACCCAACTAGAGATTGTGGAATATTTGGAATCTGATTATGTGGCAAAAGAGATTCTCATGAAGAGATTGGGGACTTGACGCAGTGAATATAGAGGAATTGGGTTAGGCAACTGGACTCAAAAAATGAATAAGAAGAAGAAGAGAATCTAAAGGTGACTTGATAGAGAACTGAGTCTAAAGAACTGGCTTCGAACAAAAGAAGAGAAGAAAGGTTGTTGACACATAACAAATATTTGATACTCAATCTCCTCTTGTTTAGACATAGTTGTTGTGGTTTATATGTATCACAACTTTGTAATTTGGTATAATGTTTGCATGTCCCTATGTTAGTTTTGACATTCTTGGTTTACTTGTTGACGTACGGAAAATAAATCAATTTCTTTCAGCATCTTCATGTTTGATACTCCATCGATTATTTCGAGTCTGTACGTATTTATCTGTGTCTTTTTGGTACTTCCTTATCCATCTGAGCCATAATTTTGATTGATGTGAAGGTTTGCTTGTCATTTCTATTAGGTTAGTGATAGTTGAATCAATTTTGAAAGTATGATTGTGAAATGTTTTTTGTTAACTTGATGAAGAAAAGTTGTCTAATTGAAGATGGGAAATAATTTACTAAATTGGATTTTTGGAACTGCTAAAGTTTGTATGTACAAAATGGTTTCCGCATTTGAAGCTTCTTAATAAAGTGTCATATAATTGTATAGAGGAAGTGGATCTTCTTTCTTATGAAAAAAGTGTACTTGTACCAACTGTGTCAGCATCAATGTGAACGCACGTTTTTTTTCCCTAACTTGTTCAGAAAGCAAGTGCAACATTTAAGCCAGACCAGTTGTACATAACATATCCTCAGTGCTGGAGAAGATTCGGAAAGGAAGCTTGAAACTCGAAAAAGTCGTAGTAGTTGACATTTAAGGCAAATACGTGTCTTCTTAAAAAAATCTTTATAGTGTGGTTTCTCACTTTTTTCTTACATTTCTTTGTTATTTTGCTAGCATGACCACGATGCTAATCGAACAGTTCCATTCACATGTCTCCCTGTGTCTGCAGTCGCAAGCAAGAGAGTTGCGTGCTAAGGGAAGTTGACGCACAAGACGCATACTCTGAAGAGCCGAGAGTTGACAAACTGGAGATAGAGATGGATGGGGAAGTGGATGCACACTGCACAGAAACGTGCATGACTACAGGTGCCTCCAAAATTGATGGAATTTCAGTACCTTCATAAGAGGAAGCAGTGAAATTGTTCTTGATGAAATGGTGAGTGAAATTGTCACTGCATTGAGTTGAGCTTTTGTTGGTCCTGGTGTTGTTTCTTTCACAATTAGTGAAGGTATTTCTTAAATACTAATTTAACTTGGTACTTCATTAGTGACGTTCGAGAATCTGTTTAATGTGGCCTTTCACTTTTCATCATTTGGATAAAGCATGGTCTCATTTGTTTGAAATTTTGCAGCTGTCGTCTGTTAAACTCTTGTGTTGAAATGTAACATTGAATCTGGGTTTTGTCTGAGTTCCTTCCTGGCGAAGTAGGTGCTGGCTATTGTGTGAGTTGAAGCACTGTTAACATGACTCAGGGAAAGATAACCACTTTTATTGGATTTTGTTTTGGACCAAATCTAGTTTTGATAGCGTACTTATACCCATGCCTTTAATACTCTAATGCCATCATTGTGCTACTGAATTGGACATGGAGTAGTACCTTTTCAACCTCATCCAGGTTAAAGATTGTCATATGCTACCTGCGTCTGCAACTATTTGTGGCATTTCGAACTTGTGGTAGAACCTAGAAACATTAGAGATTGTGTATTTTAAACTGAATAAGAATTACAAATTGTTAAGTTGCTGCGGGTATTATCTCACGGCAGGCTTGGATGAAAGGCCCATGCTTGTAATTTGAGCTCCTGTTGATGACACTCAGGTATCTGTCCTTATATCTTCTTCTTTGTTTCTATTTAAAAAAGGTGGGAGCTATCTTTTGTGTTAGTAAAACTACCAGGTTTGCAAATAGCTAACGAGAAAATCTCTATGCTGTTGACGCGTTGCTGATCTATTTTGTCGCTGTGGGTTCTAGTGACACATCTCATTTTGATGATCTTTGGAATTTCCAACTGTGTCATGTTACCCGGTGTATGACTGACATACTTCGATGACCTGGCCTCTAGTCCTTCAGAAGAAGAATGTCACCGTCCTCCCTTGCGTTGAACTCTGAAGTTTGATCTGTCCCTCCATGATGAACGGTACATTGGTTTCGGACAAGTATCTATGCACTCAAAGCTAATCATGTTTTAACTGCAACCTAGGCTGAAAACTTCCTATTTTCTCCTTTTTGCAAAGGATCATATATCCACAAACAAAAAAGTTTATTTGTTGTTGTCATCTTATTTTTTTTCTGCCTACAAATAGTTTTCAGCTCGCTGTCCTGTGCATATTACTCCCCAGAAAATAAAAATACATTTCCCTTTTCATTAAGTTCATCATCATTAGAGGATAATGAACCAAGACGAATATGAGTCCGTATATCAAAGGTCTGTCAGCGGGCGCAATTCTCCACTCACGTAGAGTACCTCGTTAAAGCACTTTCTTGTTATGGGATACGCAGAGAATATGCATGACATTGATAATGACCTTACGTCCGGCGTTTTTTTGGTGAGATGAACCGACTATGATTATATGATATTCTTCTCTGCCTGACGCCATGATATTATTGTCCACTGATTCACAAGCGAAGGTAATTTGATAATGAAAAGGGAATGAACTTCATCAAACATGTCTTGAGCAGGCAGTGCCCTGAACTGAAAATTTGCTGCAACGTGTTAAATGTTGTGGTTATCAACAAAATAGGACGCTGTTCGGGTTGATGATAACCAGAACCGCTCTAAGTGTCCCTCCGTGTTGAATCGTCAGACGGGTCCATGGCACACTGACCATGGAACAGTACCTAAGAGGTTCTACTTCGTTTAGTTCCACAAAAACAGCTAAGCAAAATAATTTCCAGATTTTTTGTGGGGATAAAGACATGACATAGTTCTTTATTCTGATAAGTACGCTAGGCAACTGAAAAGTAGGTGTTGTCAAGTGCAGCGCATTTTTATCTACCCTGTGATTTTGCACGGTTTGATTTGACACACCGGACACATCACTTATAAATCCCCCTTTGGATTGTTGTCTTCTTTGCGCTTATACAAACATAGTCTTCAATTTTTGCTCGTTTGTAACCTACGTCAGCTTTCATCTAAACACAAAAGGTGTTACAACGGAGCGTCGCCTATTGAGGATTAAAGGTCCACGTGACGCTATATTTGCGACTACATAAAGACATCTCAATCTGTGCCGGATAGAGAGAAACCAAAAGCTCCTGTAGGTCGTTTAACCCAACATTTTATACTACGTCGTTTAAGTATGATTCTTTTCAAAGAATGGTGAAGTACTTTATTATTATGTTTGGGGGGGGGGGGTGACGTGCCCTCAGCACATTATTTCCTTACATGTCACTTGCTGTTGTCAACTTTGGCAGCGTTCTTTTGATACATTTTGCTAGCACTTCAAAAGAAACAAGCTCGTTTGAGGTAAAAATTGTCTTAGTTGCGATCTGTTCTGGATTGGCCTTATTTTCAAGTACCCTCTTTTTTTTTTTAAATATTACTTTTCATTTTAGTTTTTTGAGACTGTTTGGAACGATCGAAAGTAACTTTTACGCTCTTAGGCTCTCTTTGGGACTCTCCATAATTTCATCGTCGTTTGTGTTGACATCCATTAATATCGTGCATTCTCTCTTTGATGGATCCGACCAATACGATCAACATTCTTTTAGAGAGTCTAAGAACTCTAGCTTCAACTTTCAATTTCTTTTAAGACTGAAAAAAGTACAAATAAGCTAATGTCAAAAGTTGGATATTCTCAACTACTATCTTTTTCCCCTTTTTCTTGTTGTGCTGTTCTGACTTTTTTAATCTCCTTGTAAGATAGCTTGAAAAAAACATCCAAACACCCCTTAATTTACTTTTGTAACTAGAAACATGCAACACGTAGTTGGGTTCGTTTCAATTTATCCACTAAAAAAAGTTCTCATAAGAACCATCTCCACTTAAACTCTATAGAATCACAATTTGATTGACTCTTCACGTCTTTACAATTAAAGTGTTGCTTAATTTCTTGTCATCCATTATACGTTATTTGGATTTTGTATTGAAGTGTTGATTTCCTATGGGACCTCAGCCATGCTTCTCATCTTCTATATTCGTCCATATAATAGCATGTGGTGCACCTGTACTCTGCGGACATATCAGTTCATATGTTTTGCATCCTTCTACAACTCGTCACAAGCTATCCCTTATTTGCTGGCTAGCAGGTGGGCACCAGTTTTCTCTCCCCCCGTTATATTCCAGTTCTATGGTCCACCTATTGCTTGTAGCTCTCCTCTTTTCTTCTTTTATCTCTTATTCCTTGAACAGACTATGTTTTTGACTAACAACATGCGCTACATCTGCTGATTGTTTTATCTTCTGTAGTCCTCTTTTCTTGTCTGTACGAGTTACAATCATCTTCCCTCATCCATAAACTAAAGCTTCCAGCTGTAGTTCTCTTCATCTTTGGCGATGACACAATACTCGAAGCTCAATTGTCGATGTCAGAGATTCTTCAGAACTGTGTACATCTTCATAGTAGCTTATTCCAAATTTGTCTCATTCCCATCACCATATCAGTAACTAACTATGTATTCTTTTTTTTTTTTTTTTTTGTTTTGTTGCTAATGCTCTCTAAGTCCTCTAACTAACTTCGATATGGTTTTTTGTGCTTTCCATGTGTGGACTCTTGCTCCTTTTTTACTTTGTTCATCAGATGATTTGGGGAAATGAGATCGTACTTCCCTGTTGTTGTGCTCGCTCGATGTTTTCCTCCATTACTTATTAGTATGTTTATTAGTATTATCTTGCTTAGATTATTACACATTTGTAAGCCCCCTCCCCTTCTACCCATGTCTCTGCTCCTCACTACTAGCGTCAACATATTCCACTCTATGCATAGCTATATTAGTTCCAGTCTATATCCAGTGATAATCTAGCGTAGATGTAGACACTATTCACTTGTTTGTTTTAAGTATGCGCCGATTCTGCGAGGATTATCTTGACTCTTTCTCCCTCCGTCTAGTAACGACATAGAACGCTTCCCAGAAGTTAAGAAACAGCAGTTATGAGCATACATTGATAAATGGCATATTTAATTAACTTAATTATATATCTGCTTTAAGAAACATCATATCATGCGCTTTTTGCTCTTTGTGTGGTTGCTGTTTAGTCCATTTTAATACTATAAAATTGATATTGGGTTTTGTTAAGACATCTATTCAATCGTTGTTTCAGGTGTGTGAAATAAAACCTTCGAAACATGAATAGTACAAAGTTGGAAGCTTTCAGGCCCAAATCACATTCGTCAAGGTAACTGCTGGCTGCAGGAAACAACATCAGCTGGTCTCCCTTATTTAGATTTAAAGCGATCTTCGTAGGCACCATCTAATGTATGCTCTCAGCTGTTTTTTTTGCTTTGACCTTCCTAACACCTCTCCTTGCTGATCTTAGAGTTTTTCTTCAAAAGATGTTCCAGAGGCAAAGAAAATATAGTTGATTTTTTTGTGCTTGTTTCCTGTTATCGTTTCCTCTTTTCTCTTTCTTCGATACAATCATGGAAGAGTATTGCGTGTGGTAGTCATCTGAAAACAGTGAGAGGGGTCCAATTTTCATTTTTTTTTGATTTGCGTTTGTTGGATAATACCTTTGACAAGTGCGGTTGACAATACTGTCCTTTTTTCAAAGCCAAAATTTTAACACACTCCATACTGCTACATGTAAAAAAAAGACACAACTTCATCATCTCATTACAAAAGTTATTATAGTTTGTTTTCTGTTTTCAGTTTATCGCATTTCTATTTGAGAATATAATGACTATGCTTTTTGCAATAACTGATTTACATGTGGTTCATTATGGCTGGTTAAATTATTAATAAAATTTAATTTCTTTTAAAGGAAAAGATTTTATATCGGTCCCCATTTTTGACGAACAAGGCTTTTATATCTATCCATTAAAAGTTTGACTTTATTTTATGTTAATTTAATTAACAAGTAATGAAATGAATATTTTTGATCCGAATGAAAGGACATATAAATCAAACTTTATAAATGATAATACTATAACTAAACTCTGTTCTCTTCGTTGTGTGATGGTATATGTCTTTTTTTTCGCCCTTTAAAAAAATATTTCTAGAATATTTCTAATTACTTGGAGCATATCAATTTATTTCTCTTCAATTGGCAACCACATTTTTTTTTTTCTCATCCTACTTATACTAATATACTTCGGTTTTTCTTTGGAAGTAAATTTCTCATTCATTAGCCATAAAGATGGAATAATTCATTAACATAATATCTTTCCGATACTCCATTTAGAGTGCTTACATTGAAATAGAAACACACCATCAAAAAAGAAAGAACATGAATGACTATTGTTTAGGGGTCAATGAGTTCAGTAGTGTCATGATGAAATCTACTAATATTTTCACTAGTGGTTGTCAAAATCATCGCTCGAAATCAAAAGCAATAGCTAATCACGGTTGAATTCACCTAAAAAAAGAAAAAAATTTTTTTGTCACTTTAGCTATTCAATTTGTAAAGCAATTGGTTTAAAAAGGAATAGTAATGGAGGTGAAAAGAAAAAATTTGCGTAGTTGCGCAATTTGGTAAGATTCTGTCAACCCATTTTTTGACTTTGCTATGTTTACATCGTGTCATCAGTGACATGGTATGGTTTAATCTTCTATATAGAGCATTCTGCTCATTTGTAGAACACACCAATTTATAGAACAAAAAAACCCTTTTGAAGCAAAGTGAGGTATTCCATAGACTTAGACAGAACATAGTCTGTGAAGAAAATCTCTAGTAGTCTGTGAACGAGGCCTTTTTAGTACAGATCGGAAACCAAAAAGATTGTCGTGCGTTGTCCTCTTTTGGCAGTGGGTAGTATCCCTTTGAGTGTGTATTCGTGACGACACTAGATTGTACAAATTCCTTACTATAGTAAAATCAGTTTTGCTTCCTCTTGGCCCGTGGTTTTTCCCTTATTCAGTAAGGGTTTCCACGTAACCACTTCTTGGTGTCATCTTCATTTTCCCATTTTAAACTTTCCGTGTTTTTTACTTTTACCCATATATCTTTTGTGCTAGTCTGCGCTTCTCCCCAACACACTCGGTTATCAAGCCAACGGTTTTTATCTGAGTATGTCTCTGTGTTTGCAACACCCAGTCTGAACTTCACATCAGAAAAGATTTACTTTGATTGCGATAACTATATTTTTTGGGAAACAATGCCCAACACAAGCTACAGAACTGAGTTTCACTTGATGGTGTTATTTGCCAGTTGGAAGGGAAAAAATGAAGATCTGCTTTATTCTTAGTACAACTTTTTACTACATATCAGTCATTTACCACTGTAAGCTTGATAATAAAACATATCTGCAATGAGTGGAATCTGTTGCATAGACAGTGTCATGTGATTCATTAGGCAATGGGTCTCTGACTATAATGTCGTTGAACTACCATATTTCTGGGTAAACACATGCTCGACCCTATGGGAACGCATCTTGAACATGTTTTTGTAGTGCTCGAATGTACTGGCAACAACAAATGGTTCTTAATAAAGCAGATGTTGATTTGAATGTAGCATTATGTTCTCCGATGCATACATCTGAATATTGTTCAGGGGATAATGAACCAATTATCTGCTATGGCATCAAAATTTTTTTTTGTTATTTGATGAAGAAAATTCAAGGCTTGCTTCTTTCACTTGTGGTTCCTACAGATTCATCTGGAAACATTTAGAACTCTGTCATTTGTCCATTTTTTGCTATCTCGCCTCCTAAATGGTGTCGATCTTCTAGGATTCCCCAGAGCGTAGGTCTTGAACCGAAGATATGAGAAGAAAAAACTCAAGGCTTCCTCTCGTCGATGTCCTGATAATTTGCGCCCCCAGTGGGAGAAATAACACTCATTGTTTTCTCAGACATAGAGAACAAATAGGACAGTGCAAATCCAAAGGTCATACTAAGGATATTGAGTGCTAGTCGTGTGGCATGAAAGTGGCACACAAAAAGTTCTGGTGCAGGAAGTTAAGAGGGAGAACAATAACAAAAGATGAAACTACACAAGATGGCAATGAAATTTCTAGCCACCGGCACCACCGACAGTCTGTGATCGTTCCTTGATGAAAACAGATAAATATTGCTGTGGTGATGAGTCAAGCTGGGTTGGTGGATTCACTGGTGCTCAGCATCTCATTGACATCAAGGAAGGGATTTTTTCTCTTCCTACACCTCTGGTGATTTTGGACCTTGATTATGGTTAATGAGACTGTTTAGGGTGGTTGAGTAAATTGGTACATTTTTTGGAAACTAGTGTTGGAACTACACTATTTTTTGAACAATGTGAACATGCTCCTGATGTTCGTCTGCCACCTAATTTCCTGTTGGTGTTTAGATGTAATTATATGTTAGTACCAACAGAGTGGATGAAAAATGGAAGCTCATTAGGGTTCCTTGGTTGTGTCTGTGGTACAACGTCGTGGTCATACGACTAACGGCCTCTGCGTGTGTTGATATGGTGAAGCTGTAGAGCGATAGCTCTTCAACATTATGGCACACGATGCTTAGCCCCATTAGCGAGAAAGTACTTAATATTATAACAAGAAGAAATTATTGTCAAATTTCCAAAGTGCTAAATTAGAAAATGTGACACTGCTTTGTGCTGGTAAACCAACATAGATTTGCTTTAAGTCCCTAACCCTCCTTCACGAAAGACAAGTTGCCTTGATTTAGTGCACCTGATTTATGTGGTCCAATAAAGACAAGAGACATTGGGTGGTGCACTTGAACTTGTCACTTTCATTGATGATTGCTCTAGAAAACTTTGGGTTTATGTTCTTGAAGACTAAGACAAGTGTTTAGGTGTCTTTTACGCCATTGTTTAGTCTTCAGTTGAAAGAGAAACTGGAAAGAAAGTGAAATGGTGATTCGTACTATAAGTGGTGATGATATTGTGGACCCTTTGCTAATACGGCAAGCCTCAAGTTATTAGGACACCATAAGACTCCTCCCAATAATCCTCACTTAATGTTTGGCTGAAGGATAAACAGGACCTTGATTAAAGAGTTTAGATGTTTTGCTTGTTCTAAGCAAAGTTGCCAAACTCATTTTGGGGTGAGCCCCCTTTATTGACCCGCTGCACATGTTTATTAATCTATCTCCTGCTGGTTGCTGTGCAAAGTGATGTACCAAATAGTGTTGGTATGGAAGAATGTTTCCTATGACTATTTGAGAGAGTTGGTTGCAAAGCTTTTGTACATGTGCCGAAGATGAGAGGTCAAATTAGATGCCAATACAAGGCACTGCATCTTCATGGGATATGGCCTAGATGAATTGGGTTACAGGCTTATAAATCCAATTTGAAAAGAACCTTTGTGAGAAGCCGTGATATTATTTCATGAGACTCAACAATTGAGAGTTAATTGACAAAGCGAGAAGGGTAGAATCGTCAAATTTTTGAATGTATAAGTCCATCTGATAATTACCTTACACAGTGTGCATGATGTTATGTGGTTTGATATCTGGTGACACCCAAAATCATTTATCGAATCAACATGTTGATGTTGATAAAACACTATATTGTTATTGATGATCCTGTTGCTCATGAGTTGTGGACGAATCAAATATTCCGCTTCGGAGGTCCCCAAGACCGGTTTCCTTCCTCCCGTTATTCACCCCATGAGTATGTGTTACCACGACTGGGAGAACCTGAATGTTATGAGGAGCCATGGAAGAGAGGCACAAGAATCAATGATGACGCCCATGAAAGATGAGATAAGTCTTTGCCTGAAAACCACAACTTATGATTGGTAAATTGCCCAAGGGCGCTGAGAGCTTGAAGAACAAGTGGTTGTTCAAGTTAAAGTTGAAGAACACAACTTGAACCCAGGTACAAGCTAGATGGTTTGTTAAGGGATTCGGTCAAAGTAAAGGTAAGATGACAAATATTTTCTCCTGTTGTGAAAATGTCCTCGATTCGCAAACAGTTCTAGTTTGGAAGCTAGTCTTAATTTTAGAAATTGAAGCAGATGGGATTGAAGACGGCTTGTCTTCACGGTGACTAGAAAAAGAGATTTTATATGGGAACACCTTAGTGCTTCAAAGTAGATGTAAAGGAAATTTTGTATGCAAACTTAAAAAGAGTCTCTATGGGCCTAAACAAGCGCCCGACAGTGGTAACAAAAAGTTTGAATCTGTTTATGGGGAGAAATACTATAAGAAGACTTCTTCAATCATTGCGTATTGTACAAAATTTTCTGACACAGATTTTCCTCATCTTTGTTGTATGTGGTTATATGTTGATGGTGGGCATAATCCTTCCAAGATTGACGAGCTGAAGAAAGAGTTGTGTAATCTTTTTCTATCAAAGACTGGGTCATGCCAAGCAATTTTGGGACATGAGAATTACCGTCTTAGAGTAAAAAGGAAATTCTTTGTCCAGACGAAGTAATGACGCTATTGGAGCGCTTCAATATAGAATTTGAATCCTGTGAGTATACCTCTTGCGGTCATATTGAAGTGAGCAAAAAAATGTGTCCTACGCTAGGGAGGAAAAAGAGAACATGGGCCAAAGTTCCATATTCCTCCATGTCGGAAGGTCTAATTTGATGCAATGTTGCACTAGACCTATATGCTCACACATTGGGTGTTGTCACTATATATCTCGAAAATCCAGGAAAAGACATTGGGAGCTGTGAATGGATACTCAGGTATCTTAGGGGAAGCTCAGATGATGCTTGTGTTTTGGAGCATGCAAATCCAATCTGAAAGGCCTATACAGATTCTGATAATGGCAGGTGGACCTTGATACAGAAAATCACTATTATATTTGTTACTTTTTTCAGGGGGAGTTATATCATGGCATTCAAAGTGCAGAAATGTGTTGCACTATCTACAATTCTGAACTTAGTATAATTGCCGGCTACTAAGCCGGCAAAGATGACGGCTAAAGCTATTTCCTTCAAGAGCTTTGGTTTGAATCAGATGGAGTATTTGTTTATTTGTGACAGTCCGAGTGTCAATAACTTGACAAGAACCATGTACCATGCAGACAAAACCATTGACGTCAGATATCATTGGATTCGTGAGAAGTAGGGGGGAGAAGGAATGCTCCTTTCACTCAAAAAGATTCCACATGAAAATCCTGCGATTGCTGACCAAGAGATACAAAAAGACAATTTCGGTATGCCACAGAGAGCTTGTTGATATGAGCTCTCTCTAAAGAAGTGAAGATACCTTCTCCAGTAAATGGGACGGGAGGGGGAGATTTGTTGAATCCATCCCATTGTTTATTCATTAGCTAATCAATGGGTACAAGCAATTGTTAAAAAGGATATTAATTGGAGTTGAAAAGAAAATTTGGTAGTTGGCAAAGTGGTAAGATTTGCAACCATTTTACTTTTGCTATGTTTACATATTCATCATTGTGACATAGGTTATGGTTTTATCCTTCTATAAAATAGAGCATTCTTGCTCATTTGTAGACACACTAATTTAGATGAAAAAAAAATCATTTGATCAAAGTGAGGTATTCCATAGACTATCAAGAAAAATCTGTGGAAGAAAAATAGAGTACGCGTATTTTAGTCAGACGGAAACCAAAAGATTGTGTTTCTTTGAGTGTGTAGTAATTCACTTTGAGTGTTGTAATTCGGACTACCCAGTTTAAATTCCTACTATAGTAATATCCGTTGCTCCTCTTGCCTGTGGTTTCCCTTATTCATAAGGGTTTCCTCCACGTAAAATTCTTTTGTCATTATTTTCCCTTTTATTTCGCATTAATTTTACCAATTCCTTTTTGTGCTTGGCCCGTTTTTCCAACATCACACGGAAAGAAACATATAGACAATAAGAATGACCTCAAAATAATGAACTATCCCCAAGCCCTAGTATCATCGGCTAGTTAATTCAAATAATTTTAAAGTACAAGATAAACATATATTTATAGATGGCTCCAATCATATAAAGATAAGTCCTATTTCAATATAGAGAGAGATTAGCAACTCCGACGTTAGAGCTAACCCCATCTTAGATTCTCATCAGCTTTTCTCACGCGACACACATTAAGGATGAACATTCTACTATGATCATCAGGGGACAATAATTGGTATTATTGCCCAACATAGATACTTAGTAGGTCATAGACAAGATTTAACTTATTAGGCATAGACCAACTGATCTCCAAGGAAAACATTTAAGTAAGAATGTACTTGATAATAAAAAAGACTGAACCAAAACGATAGAAATATAATACACAGCAAGTAATCGAACAAGGAACGTAATTGAGCGCTGCCCACACAAATCACTACAATAGTCACTAACCATAGATATAAACAATGAATAACCACCATTACATTACAACAATCAATAAGTTCATCCAACCCAAGACAGATGGGAGAAAATCGTTGGAAAATGGAGTAAGAAAAACTAAGAATAGTCGAAGGGGAATTTTATCTTCGAGTGTAAATTTAAGTCAATTTGGGGATTTCCGTCGCATATATGGGTGCAAACATAAGATTAGTAACAACAGGGGTAAGAATAAGCATTCATTTTCATGGTAAGAACATAATCAACTATAATCAAAGTTGAGGATTATTTTGATTATTTTCGCCTTTTATCTCCAATTTCAAATTGTTACAAACTCTTATTAGCATTAGTGTGATTTATCTTCTCAAATTGATGATATGAAATTACTATCTATTTTATTTTTCTGAATCTTTATCTATCCTTCTACTTATTTTTGTTATTTTCTTGGCGTGAGTTCCCTTCCCCCTTCCCTCGTCCTCTGTTCCCCCTTCTTGCGCTTTCGTGGTGCCTTGCCCCCTGTTCCTGCTTCTCGTTTGCCCCCTTTCGCGGGAAACGAAACGGGGACGGGGCAGGACCGAACCAAAGGGGGAGATCAAGCCAGGGGAAGAGCGCGCAAGTGCAACCCAACCCACGCAAGAGGAAGATCGCCAAGGGCAACGCAACCCACGCAAGAGACAGACGGGAGGAGAGGAGGGAGTAATTCTAAAAGAGTGGACAGTACTCGGTGACATTCACACTCACAGTCACTCCAGCCAGTTAAAAAAAGAATGACCAATTTGGATTCAAATGAAGGTTAGAAAAGAAAGAAAACGATTTAATCGTGGTTTGTAACAAATTAATTTATTTAAATGTATTCAAATATTCTTTATCTTGGTGACCTTAAACATTTCATGTGAAAAATGTAAGGTTACAGTATTGTCAAAAAAGAAAAGGGATCATTTTTTTTTTAAACGACCAAACAGCAAATGGAAGCATTCTTTGAAAACGGAGAGATAAATATTGGGTTTTCCTTCAATAATAAACACAAATAACAATATTGTGTTCCAAGTGGTAGATAATAACAATTCACAAAGAGTTGGTAAAATGTAGAATTAAGATATAAAACTCCCTATCAATTGAAGACCAGAAGTTGAAATACTATGCCCTACTCTTTAATTATGATTACAAGCACAAGCTACTAACGTAAATTCAAAATTTTAATATTTTTTCAAGATGTCCATCACATCTGTAGAGTGGAGAGGAGTCCCTAGTTTGACTATCATATACCAAGTTTTACTTGATCAATCAATAAAAAGGCAAATAATATTGAGTCCGGATCCTTAAAGGGTATAAAATTGAGTTAAACAAATTTTCAAAATGGGGTATATGAAATATTTATTTTAAACAAAAGGGTAAAATCGCTGGAAGGGCACGACTTTGCCTTGTCGGAAAAAATACAATCGGCTGCCTTGAACGATTTTTAACAATATATTTTTTTAAAATAATTTTTAATAAATCGCTCCCTAAGGAGAGATTTTCTTAATTCCTTAATTTTTTTATTTGAAATTAAGAAAAAATTAAAAAAGAGTGCAAATCGCTGCAAGTGCACGATTTGTCTCCAATTTTCTTTTATATTTTTTTAAATCATTTTTTTGAAATAATTTTGATTGCTACTTCTTTTAAAAAATATTAAAAAAAAATTATTTTGGAATAGATAAAAATTTTAAATTAAAATTTTTTAAAAAATTCAATTTCCATTTTTAAACCTTGTCCAACCAAAATTAAAACCCTTGCTTGGCCACCAATAAAAAAAATTTGGAGACAACTAGAGCAAATCGCTCATAGGGCATCGATTTGTCTCCAATTTTTTTTTCCAATCTTTTTTTTACCATCTTTTTTTTCCACTTTTTCCACTTACCTTTTAAATTTTTTCACAGAAATTTTAATTTACACTTTTTCCTCCTACTTATCAAACTACATTTTTTTTTTCACTAATTTTTTCCCCCCCCTAAGATCCTCAGTCCCAACTTTTTCTGACCCTTGCATTTCCCCCACTCTCCCAGCCCTTGGCATCCCACTCGCTGCAAGTGACAGCATTTTGCGTCCTCTTTTTTTTAATTTGGTAAAAAATTTTGAAGAAAATCGCTCCTTAGGGAGCGTTTATTACAAAAAATTATTTTAAGAAATCGCGCTAAGGTAGCGCATTCTTACTTTTCCTGTCAAGCAGAGTCGCTGCCCTTCCAGCAACTTGCCTTTGATTACAATAAATATTCATATACCATTTTGAAATTTTTGATTACATTGGATCCCTTAGGCTCCGGACCACTCATAATAGTTGACTATCGATAACCAGACTAATTGATCCATTCAAATAAAAGGGCAAATAAAGTTGACTGTCATACCATACTTATAATTTACCATTCCAACCACCCCATACATCTCCCTACGTCTCGATCGCACCGCTCTGCTCTCCTCCCACCTCCCCCTAGTTTCACTCACGTCCAACATACATTTTTTAAGCTACTCTCCTAATAAGAGTGCTTCAGTAACATATTACTACTTTTTGTTGACTGTTATCGTGTTTATAGTGCTCATAAAGAGGCATGAGCACGAGTTTACTCTGTGGCAGGATGTATTTAGAGACCAGCCCTGAGCATCTCTCCAGCAAATATTCAATCAAGAATCTTTCAAAGGTATTTGAGCACCATATTGAGGTTGTAAGGTCATAGCCTGAGTCGGAGCATGAAATATGATGGGGAAATGCAAAAAGAATATTGCTGAGAATGATCATTGACAGACTATTTAGTCCTCGAGCAGAGCTAAGTTTTGTCCCACACAGATTCTGGGGCCTAATCCAAATGGTGAAAAATAGGCTAATGTTTCCGTTACTCAGCAAATCTCAACGGGTTGCAATTCATGGGCATCATCTACCAGATCTCCTTGTCGTGATGGACAAAAGTCCTGACCAAATCGAATTGTGTATTCACTGGTATGGTCAAGGTTTGTCCTACTTGCATTCTTTGATCTTGCCTCCTCAACATCACAGCTGCGGGTAAAGCGAAGTGTTTCATTCATTACAGCTCACCTTCCAATCGACACCTCATCATCTTATGCGAGAAAAATAGGAATAACTATGCACTATCTTTGCAAGTAGCATGAATGCAAATGAGTATAAATGCCCGATACTTGGGGACATAAGGCCTTATCATGAGACCTGTTTTAAGGAGAGTTGCCAAAAAGCAAAAAAATAAGAATCTGCAATACACAGCTCACCTTACAATCTTGAGATCAGCTATAGTCTCTGCTTGTAGGAATCCATTTCTGCAGCACAAACAACTTCTTCCCGGAGCTTGCTCTGCCATTCTTGATGCATGCCAACAGAAGAAAAGCCCAGTCAAAAAATGAGCAGTTTGTCTCCTGTCCTCCAAGTAGAATGTCTTGCATTCATCAATAACCTCCTCTATATCCAGTTTTTCATGTTTGTCATCCTGATTCTTGATTTGGATCATAACAAAGAAGCAGCCTTTTGAATTGGTTTGCTGTTAGCTGCAATTGTTGTTAACAACATTCTAATTGCATCGCTATTTCCTTCTCCAGTCTTTTCTCAATCTGTTCGTCTTGATGGGTAAAAATCGTATCCAGGAGAAAGAAATGACATGATTTATAGTGAAAATAATGAAGCAAATATTGCTCTTGGAATGATGGAAACCATATTTTCAAAAAATTTATACAAGATCCACCTTCACTCAACAGAGACAGTGTGATTGCTAAACATGATGCTAGTGTCATCCTCATGTGTCAATTGGCAATTAGAGCTTAATATAGTGGCCAAATATTGTTTTTATGCGTTTTGGTACACATCACTCTTACTATAGTGGCAAATATTGTTGTTTTTATCGTATGTAAACAGCAACTTTACATAAGACATTGCAAATGTCAAGGGGTCATTTAAAATGAGTTTTCATATGACAGGTTGTAGTTGACATTTGAATAGAAAAAACAGTCAAACTGGGTTTAAAAGTATACATTGGACAATTTACAAAAGCATATCTTATCGTTTTAATTTGTTTTTATTGGTAAATCATTGGAAATCACGACAATTCTCGTAGATTTGAGCGTGCTTTGGAACTATATTTCACCTGGTGTAGGGTGTATCACAAAATTCAAACACTCGCATAAGAACTAACAAGATTTTACTCATATCAACAGAGGAACTTTTTTATCAAATAGTGGAAGAATCCAGCAATAAACAGAAAAAAGGAGTATTTTCTCAATTGTTGTTCTTCTCCCAAAATTAGATGTACATAATGGGAGAAAATCTGACCATAATAGTATAAGGAAATTAGTCCGTTAATTCAAGTATGAGCCAGAGGCTCAATTTGTGAAAAATGGCTCTCATAAGGATTTGTACATTCATTGTAGGCTCAAAATTAGAAGTGGTTCTGCTAAACAGGATTTAGATAGTCTCCATGCACAGTGGGGACCAATCCACCAATTTATCTTCATGCAAAATGTCGTGTGCGAGAGCCCTCAATGAAGAGCTTTTCCTAGTTCCATATGGAACCACTCTTTTTTAGAACCCTTTTTATTTCTATCATGTTTTTTTTCCCTCTTACTTTTACAATGGTATCCTCTCTATAGAACGAAATGATACCTACTCTGACTCAAATTTGTCTGAGACGTTAATCATTTGAACAATTGGTTGGCATTCGTTATTCCAGCAAGAGCGCACAAATCATTTGACAGTCTCATGAATCTCAGCTACAGATATATTCTATCCCCAAGCACATGCAGTTTTTCTAAGACTAAGAAGTTATAAATATGTTAGCACTTAAGATAAAGAAATCAACAGTAAAATGAAATGCCATTTGCATTTGTTTTGCCTCTAACCTTACATACACAATTCATACAAGACAAAAGTTGTACCGGGGATTATAGCATAAAAGAACAATAACATGTACGATTGGTATTCACAAAATCAATACAAGGTGAGATCAATCATACATCGATTAACTAAATGCACCTCGAATCCAGGAAATAACACTTCGATGGCCTCTAAACAGGGCTCACTGCTGGTCTTGTAATTTGAAAACAATACGCTTGCCCTCCTCAAACTTACTTCCAAAAGCGGTCCTAGATGATGTCTGCTGAAAGTTTGTGGAAATTCTCCGTTCCCCACACGATCTCAACTGGTCTCTTGCACTAGTTATTTCTTCCCACTTTTCAACACTTTGTTGTGCTATCAACCATCTCAGAATCCACACCCCAGAAAAGGACAGATGCCAAGTGATCAATAAACCAAACCGTAATACACATACAATAATCATTTAATTAGGTACAATATTTACACATCCTCACTCATATATCACAATACAGAAAACCCCCTTCCTTATACTAGACTAAATATTTAATTGGTGTGATTGGATAGATTAGTATAGTGTGACAGTCATGGAGGATCAAAATGACAACACTTTAGTCTCGTATGATTGGATCCCTACTTGGATCAATTTCAGTCAAAATACAGAGGCGTGAGCTAGCATTAAGAGTTTGGAGGTTCTAAATTCCCTTATAAAAAAAGCGAGTCGGTTCGACACACCAGTCGAGTGTAAAAACTTTCCTTCCCTATCAGTGACTCATCAATACATTTTATTAGGGGTTTAACAAGTTTAAATATACTCTGTACAAATACCTGATATATGTGAAACAGAACTCCGCCTCGGAGTGAGACATAATCCTTCTGGTCAATTTTTCATCCTATTATTAAGATAAATTATTATGGAAACAGAGTACCTTTACATCTCATGTTAAAGGCGTGGGTTGCTGATCTCTTCTGTGAATAGCCCATTTGTGACCATCTAACCCACAAGCCCATCTCCAAGCAGGAGTTTTGACAAAGGGTTATGTTTATTTTCTCAAAGGAAGTGGTGTTGACCAATATCTCCTTTATGGATTTGGATCAGCAATTGCAACCCTAGGTTTTAGAACCAAACCATTAAGAAAATTCCTGCCGATAAAGCCGTGACCAATTCTAATAGTGTGGCATTACATGGGACTACTATTTCATGATTAATAAGTGAAACACTGGCCTTTGATTCAGCATCTGTATCATCAATCTTCTAATCTTTGTTGTTGTTCAAAATTTGGTGCTGTAACCCTGTCCGTCCTATGCCTTGTTTCTTCAACTCATGTTCCACTTTTAAAGGATCCATATGATTTTTTATATCCTTTCAACAACAAGAAACACTAAAGCTAGTGCCACCAACAGTCATCCATGCATTTCCCCCATGAAATGCCCCTCTGCCTCGACACAGTATATTATCAAAAAATATTATTTTACTATGTCGTTTGAAATGGTTTTGCATTTAATAACTTCACACCATTTTTTCCCTTACCACACCAAAACTAACATTGATATAATCATATTAAAAAATACTAACTCATTTTAAACTTTTACCCAATTTG